>CALYDF020007848.1:0-12166 GCA_944474145.2 Dicrocoelium dendriticum | reverse complement strand
CTGAGTGGCCAATTGATGTGCGATCAAGTTAAAGTGAACTTTCGGCGAATTGGATGCTGTTCCAAGGAGAAAAGGCACAACTACACCTCCGCGAAGTTTTCACAATAAAAGAACAAGGAGCTTAATATCGCCCGAAGGAACCAGAAAAAGGTCAATGTGGGCGCCTGCGACCCAATATCTCTATAACAAACAATGCCAATACATTTGTAATTGCTAACGATGAACATATATTTATATTTTACCTACTTCCACGCAACAGCATCGGATTAATGAAAGCATTGATCTGAACCCTTTAGGGTGTAGCCTCTAGCAGGTTTAGAAATATACCTATTTATTTATTTATTTAGTTAATGGTCGAGGAGAATTGCACTGCATTTCCTGATGCCCTGACTGTTCCTGGTAGCTTGTTCCATACGTGCGCATATTTATAGAGGAAGAAGTTTGAAAGAATGTTGCGACGTGTCTTAGGGAGAGTAAATGAGTGAGTTTTTGGCATATGGGGTAACGCGTATCCTCCATCGGTTAAAATTCCGCCTATGCATGAGTCAGGGGTTTTGAGGTTTGTAGAGGAATACGAGGTTGGCTTTAATCCTGCGCAGCCAGAGAGGCTCCAGTCCAAGCAGTTTGCAGCGTCCTTGATAGTTGAGCGTAGGTGGACCAAGGAGGCACTTAGTGAAAGACCGCTGGACTTTCTCGATCCTCAATCTAGCAGTCTTCCGTGAATTGGGGATAACTATCGAGCAGTACTCTAAAGTCGGTCGAGCACATACTTTGTAGAGCGTGAGCCGAGACTTAGCCAGACTTACTGACTTCAGTATATACCCGAGAATAGATCTGGCTTTGGCAGTGCTATAGCTTGCTTGTTCGCAAAAAGTTAGCGAGCTAGAGTAATGTACACCGAGGTTGCGCACAGTGAAGCTGTTACCTAAGGGTGTGCCGTTAAGCGCTAGAGTGTCGTTTGGTATAAATAAATAAATAAATATTTTATTCTCGACAAAGCGAGACAGGCCTTTTGGGCATGATCAGCATATTGCATTATTGTACATGATAGCAGAATAAGCAGCACCAACAGTGGGAGTAGTACAGTTGGAGAGAGTAGTGTGGGCCCATAGAGCCCAGAAGTTGTATGTAGTCTATGTGCACAGAATGCGAGAGTTAGAGATAGTATTCAGAGCACTTATATGGTATGTTGATGAGGAACTAGTCCGATGAGGTCCCGTAGGCAATGTAGGTCAGTGAGTGAACTATGAGGAAACGGGTGAAAAATACTTAAGGATAGTGGCATGTTACTAATCAGATATGTAGGCGTGTTTGTGCGAGAGCCGATATATGCACAGAACTTGTAAATCTGGTGTCGGTCAACTTGCCACTGTGATAGGGGCGGTGACTCGATTTAGTGGCGAGTCACATCCGCTACGTCGCAGTGCTGTTAAACAGACATTTGTAGCTTTTTGTAGGGAAACCGCTTGCCAGACGAAAATCCACCACGTCCTGGAACATTGCCGGCTGGTGATATAACATTGGCAAGATTGTATCTGACCGATTACCCTCGCGGATATTCACAGTCACGCAACGCCGATTTGTTTCCTATGGCTGTGTAGTCGCCTTCGTAGTCCAGTGCAAGTGGTTGGAGCTTTTGAAGTCGGACGACTCAGGGGACTTGTACTGAATTGATCAGTTTCCTAGGTTCTTTAGTGTGTCATGCTTATGAAGTGCGGGATTTTTCTTTGTTCTTTATTGAATCCGTGCACATGGGAGCGTCGCAGGTACGTCTTCAGCGGTGTTCCGTGCAGGTACTGTTATCCTGTAAAACAAAGGTGAGAAGAAAAACGGACCGAGCAAACTGTTTACAAAATTGAACAGGACTATGTTATTGTATAAATATAAAATTTATGGTAAAGTTGTGCTGGCTGAAAGCAATGGAGTGACCATATATGTTGTACACCATATCCGTATCCGTAGTTTTGCATTGTAGCACGAAACCTGATATTTGCTGAAGGTGAGAGGAAGATGCTGGACGAAGTGGCCTAGCTTACGCAAAAGTTGTCCTGTTTGGGAACCGTGAGTAGCAGGCGTTGTTAATTGGTAAATGAGTTGAGGGAATCAGAAGAACATAGTGAGTGGTTTATTAAGCGCGTAAGATATAAGTTGAGCGATCTGTTGACAGTGCTAGAGCTTATCGTTCGAACATGTACGAGAGCCAGTGAAGATAGTACGCCGGGTTTGAGGCCATGAAAATAATAACGTAACATCTTCAGCAATCGGATGCTAGACAGCTGGGTGGAGGGGTGAGATGGAGTGTCAAATTTGTGACGAGAATGGGAATTATATACTACAACTGTAGCGACAGTGCGGTTGCAAATCTAGCCCTAAAGGGACCGCGAATAGCTGGAAAAGATAGGGACTTCTACAGTGCAACAAACAGGTCAAATATACGACAGGAAAGGGTGATACTGGGAGCCGGGTTAGTTAGGTAGAAGAATGTGCTTGCTGACAGGCCTTCAGCTTTCATAATAGGAGAGAGAAGGGCCTGAATACTATAGGTTTAGTTAGAACATGGTTGTAGGGCCAGCGCTGAAGGGGACCTGGCATATCAGTGTTGTGAGCAGTAGCCGCAAAAGATGCTACGTGTGCCACTGATGTGGACGTTCACGGTGGAACGTTGAAGTCAAATAGAATGCTAGTTATGACTCACTAATTGGTGAGTTGCTGGCAACCTGCTTAGCTAGTAAACAGGAGCGGCAAGCTTTATTAGGCTCAGCATAGTCTGATAGGTGTACAGTGTGGAATACAAGAGTGAAAACAGACAGCAATACTTGCGACATCTGTAGAGAGAAAACGACAGTGGTGCTGGCTCGGGAACTGACGAAGGGTAAGGAAATAATACGGACAGCACCACCAATTGCCAAGTTTTCATCCCAAGATATGCGATGACAAGAGGAGGTGCAGAAAAGTATACAATGAAGTATGGTTAAACATAGGAGTGGATGAGACGCAAAGAAGTTCAAGTGCTCAGCAGCTGGCGCTGGTGGAAAAAGAAAGCCAGCAGTCAAATAGACAAGGATGTGATAATTAAAATTGCATGGCAGCCGATGAGCTGAGGCTAGTGGTACCAATATCGCCGTTGAATAGATGCGATATGAACGAAGAGAGACGCCAAAAAAGAGAGAAAGACGTTAATGTGAGCTGAGATGCATGATAGTGGAGCCGAGAGCCAAACTCAAACAGAGACCGGAAATTTGGATTTCGGTAGGCGTTACCAAGCATAGTGATAATGATTCAGACAAAGAAGAGTATCATAAGGTTGTAACCTATACCAATGTGGACGTAAGTCGACGGCAGCCGGTACTCAAAATAAGAGAGGCATAGGTTTAAGACTATAGGCATTTGGAGCCTGGCAGGACTGACTTGTCCAAAATGTTTTGGAAAGAGAGGCACAGAAGGAAAGATAACCAAAAGAGACCTGGGATGTAGCGCTGACGCTAGTGATACCTATACTGCCGTTGAACCAACGCGATATGGACCAAAAGAGAGGCCAAACAAGATAGGGGAACGTAATTGTGATCTGAGATTCAGGATGGTGGAGCCGAGAGGCAAAAGTCAATCAGAGACCGAAAATTGCAACTTTGCAGGGGCCCAAGCATAGAGATAATGTACCCGACGGAGGCCAGTATCATGAGGCTGTTTCTTATGCCAATGAGAACTTTAATCGGTGCTCACAGTAAGAGATACCTCTGTTTGAGATCTACAGGCATCTGGAGCCAGAGAGGCCGGACTAGTCCAAAGGTTTAGGAATGAGAGCCACAGTAGCAAGAATATGTAGCGACGCCTGGGGTTAGGCATACAGATAATGAATCGGACGGAGACGAGAATCATGAGGCCGTTACTTATACCATTGAGAACCTTAGTCGGTGGCAGCCGATCCTCAAAAGAAGAGGCCTTGGTTTGATGCCTTTGGACATTTGGGGCCTGAGAGGCCGGACTAGTCGGAAAGGTTTAAGAATGAGTACCACAGTAGCAAAGAGAATCAAAGGCGGCCTAGGATGTAGCGCTGACGCTAGTGATACCTATACCGCCGTTGAACTGTTGAAATATAGACCAAAAGACAGACAAAACAAGTGAGGGGGTGTAATTGTGTGCTGAGAGGCACGAGAGTGGAGCCGAGAGGCAAAACTCAACTACGAACCTGAAATTGCAATTTTCGTAGAAGGACCAAGCATGCAGATAATGTATCACACGGAGGCGAGCACATAAGGCAGTTGATAATACCAATGAGAACTTTGGCAGGCGATCCTCAAAAGAAGAGAGACCTTGGTTTGATGCATATGGGCATTTGGGGCCTGAGAGGCCGGACTAGTCGAAAAGATTTAAGAATGAGTACCACAGTGGCAGATGGAATCAAAGGTGGTCTAGGATGTTGCGCTGACGCTAGTGAAACCTTCATCGCCATTGAACCAATGACATATGGACCAAAAGAGAGGCCAAACAAGAGAGGGGAACCTAATTGTGAGCGCAGATGCATGATATTGGAGACGAGAGGCAAAAGTCAATCAGAGACCTGAAATTGCAATTTTGCAGAGGACCAAGCATAGAGATAATGTACTAGATGGAGTTCAGTATCATGAGGCTGTTTCTTATGCCAATGAGAACTTTAATCGATGCTCAAAGTAAGAGACGCCTTTGTTTGAGACGTATAGGCATTTGGAGCCTGAGGCCGGTGTGGTCCAGCAGGTTTAAGAGTGCGGGGCGCATTAGGAAAGCGAATCAAATGTGGTCTAGTATGCTGTGCCGACGCTATGGGAAACTAAACAACCAATAACCCGATGCGCTATGGACCAGAAGAGACGCCAAACAAGCGAGGGTGACGGGATTGTGAGCTGAGAAGCATGAGAGTGGAGCCGAGAGGCAAAACTCAACCAGGGACCTGAAATTTCAATTTCGGTAGAAGAAAAAAGCATGCGGATAATGTATCAGACGGAAGCGAGTACATGAGGCAGTTAATTATACCAATGAGAACCTTTGCCGATGGCAGCCGATGCTCAAATTAGAAAGGTCTTGTTATGAGACCGATGTGTATTAGGAGCCTGAGAGGCCGGACAAGTCCAGTAGGTTTTAGAATGAGTGTCACAGTAGCAAAGAGAATCAAACGGGGGTTAGTAGGTTGCGCTGGCGCTAGTGATACCTATACCGCCGTTGAACTGTTGAAATATAGACCAAAAGACAGACAAAACAAGTGAGGGGTGTAATTGTGTGCTGAGAGGCATGAGAGTGGGGCCGAGAGGCAAAACTCAACTACGAACCTGAAATTGCAATTTTCGTAGAAGGACCAAACATGCAGATAATGTATCACACGGAGGCGAGCACATAAGGCAGTTAATAATACCAATGAGAACTTTAGTCCATGGCAGGCGATCCTCAAAAGAAGAGAGACCTTGGTTTGATGCATATGGGCATTTGGGGCCTGAGAGGCCGGACTAGTCGAAAAGGTTTAAGAATGAGTACCACAGTGGCAGAGAGAATCAAAGGTGGTCTAGGATGTTGCGCTGACGCTAGTGAAATCTTCATCGCCATTGAACCAATGACATATGGACCAAAAGAGAGGCCAAACAAGATAGGGGAACGTAATTGTGATCTGAGATTCAGGATGGTGGAGCCGAGAAGCAAAAGTCAATCAGAGACCGGAAATTGCAAGTTTGCAGGGGCCCAAGCATAGAGATAATGTACCCGACGGAGGCCAGTATCATGAGGCTGTTTCTTATGCCAATGAGAACTTTAATCGACGCTCAAAGTAAGAGACGCCTTTTTTGCGACGTATAGGCATTTGGAGCCTGAGGCCGGTGTGGTCCAGCAGGTTTAAGAGTGCGGGGCGCAGTAGAGAAGTGGATCAAAGTTGACCTAGCATGTTGTGCTGACGCTATGGGAACCTAATCCACCAATGAGAAGTTGCGTTATGGGCCAGAAGAGAGGCCAAACAAGAGAGGGTGACGTGATTGTGAGCTGAGAAGCATGAGTGTGGAGCCGAGAGGCAAGCTAACCAAAGACCGGAACTTTCGTTTTCGTTAGAGGGACCAAGCATGCAGATAATGTATCAGACGGAGACGAGTATCATGAGGTTGTTACTTTTACAAATGAGAACCTTCGTTGATGTCATCCGATGGTTAAAGGAAAAGAGGCCTTTTTTGATGCCTATGGGCATTTGGGGCCTGAGAGGCCGGACTAGTCGAAATGTTTTAAGAATTAGTGCCACAGTAGCAAAGCGAATCAAAGGAGGCCTAGGATTTTGCGCTGACGCTAGTGGTACCTATGCCACCATTGAACAGTTGCGATATGGACCAAAAGAGAGGCCAAGCAAGAGCGAGAGGCGTTGAAGTTAGCTGAGAAGCATGATAGTAGGAAAGAGAATCTAGCGAGGCCTAGGATCTGGCACAGGAGATATGTGTACTTAGGCCAATATTGAAGATTTGCGATAAGGACCAGAAGTGGTGCCGAATACATTATACACAGAGTCGGCTTAAGCATAAGGGAGGAGTAGAGTAAGCAAAGATGCGGCTAAGGATGTAAATCTCAATGTTCTAGAAGGAACAGTAAGTGAAATATTTGGATCAAGGAGATGGAAGTCTTGATGCAATCGCGTCTAGGTAGGGATAGGAATGACAAAAGAGAGCAGACGTGCAAATATAGTATCAGAAACAGCCGTGATGCGAGGTTAAAATGAAGTAGGAAAATGCTGGTAATAAAGCATTAACAAGGGGATGTAGGCTAATTCGCTAGAAGTTGTTTGGTCCTGTCTCCCATAGCTCGTATTCCGTCACTTTGAGGCTTAATAATTCGGATACTGTGTTTACGTCGAGGAATCTCCGTATAGCAGTACTGAGGTGTGTACTGTTCATAGATGATCGGATTTGCAGAGGTAATTTGTCCCAGGTGTCCGCGTATCTATAAAAGAAGGAGTTATGTCGTATGCCACAACGAGCAGCCGGTAGACTGAATAAAAAGGTCGCGTTGTGCAGATGATATCGGGTATCTCCTCCGTTCGGAAGTGTCGTGTCAGGTTCGTTTCCGGCTTTTGTTTAAGTTTGCATAGAAACGTAAGGTTAATCTTTAGCCTACGTAGCCACAGCGCGTCCAGTCCCAGTTGTTTGCATCGACTACGATAGTTCAGCATGTCTGAGCCCAATAGACGTTTGGTGAAGGAACGCTGTACGTTCTCGAGTGCAATCCTGTTGCACTTGCGTGAGTTCGTAAGGACTATAGAGCAGTATTCGAGAATAGGCCTAGTGCACGTTTTATATAGTGTCAATCGAGATTCCAAAAGCGACATGGATTGGAAGATATAGCCTATTAACGACCTAGCTTTAGCTGCACTATAGGTTACCTGTTCCGCAAAGTTAAAGGTATTGGAGTTTTGAACCGCAAATCACGAACATATTGGCTAACCATAAGAGGAGCGCCGTTGAGGGTAAGGGTATTCGGTGGCACCGTGCATTTGTAAGAGGGCATGTTGCTTTTTCCTGTGGAAAATTCGCGATTCCATATTGCGCACCAGTTTTCTAGCGCCTTAAGGTCTCTTTGTATTGTGGATAGGTTATCTAACATATTATCGGAGACGAAGAAAAATACGACTTTGATGTCGTCTGCAAATAGGTATGGCGTTCCCCAGCGGAAGACTTGGAAGATGTCATTGACGTAGAGTAAGAAGAGCATGGGGCCAGGACACTTCCTTGAAATACTCCGCTGGTGACAGCTATTTTGAAGACTGCGTGCCGCCCAGGCTCACCGACTGTGTTCGATTTGATAGGTAGGATGCAAACCAGGAGAACAGCTACCCGGCGATGCCAAAAGAGGCTAGTTTGGTCAGTAGTTTCAGGTGTGGAACGCGGTCGAAAGCTTTTTCCATGTCAAGGAAGATGATGACCACTTTATGCCCTATATTTATCGCGTCAGTGACGTTGCTTAAAAACTCAAACATACAAGTTTGGCAGGATTTCGAGGGCAGGAACCCGTGTTGAGACCTATTAATGAGATTACGAGGCAAATAAACTTAAGCATTTCTGCATTCACCAGTCTCACTATAACTCTTGATGCAATGGGTGTGGCTGATAGGCCGATAATTGTCAACGTCAAGACGAGATCCTCGTTTATGTCGTGGTAGGACTACAGCATGCTTCCAAGCAGCGGGGAAGGTATGGGTTGTCATGGATAGTGTAAACAGATTAAGGAGGCGAACTGGAATATCTGGACCTCCTAGTATCAGCACTACGGATGGAACGCCATCGGGACCGGGGTATTGAGACAATTTGAGTGTGCGAATATCTTGCATGATTGCGCGTAGGCTAAATTCGATGATGATCAGTCTATCGTCAGTGAGCAGGGGTGTTGTAAGCAAAGGTGCCGAATCAGGGACCGAAAAAGAGCTGCAGAAGTGCTGGTTGATATAATCACAGAGTTGGGCGGGGTCCATCATGAGATTGCCATTAGGAAGTGATAATGATGCAATTGTTGGAGCTCTGTTGTGTGCTCTGCGTTTCATCAGTTGGGTGAGTGCTTTAACGTTGTTGTTACTGCTGAGTGCAGCATGTTCCGCTGATGTAGCAGACATGGCTTGCGGGTTCCTCCACCTTGTTAGTGTGTCGTTCATGCGCATTATTATGTGGAAATCCTTTGTCTTGTTGTAGTTGGAGCGCATTTTTTCCGTTTATTAAGGACTATGTGTATCAGCTACACCCTTCGGTTTCGTAGGATTCCTCGTGTTCTGCTTAGAAGCGAGCACGTCAAGACAGAACATAATGTGGTCGTATATCTCTTGGGTCGCCATATCTGTGTCTGGTGCCAGAAAGAATGCATCCCAGTTAAGAGATCGTAGAAGAGTGGAAAACCTTTCCCAATCGAAGCGTTGTAGAGGACGGAAGGATTCGCTGGGTGGATAGGTTGTACTGCTTAGTAGTGGGCAGTCTGAATGTCAACTTCACTGCCTTATGATCACTACCAAGAAGGTTGTCAAGCACACAAACCTGTGCTTGGTTGATGCCTGTCGTGAATATTAAGTCAAGGATATTAGATTCCCTGGTAGGAACGTTAACATGTTGGCTCCAGTCGTGCTCAAAGATAAGGTCGACAAACGTTCTATATTTGGGAGGTGAGGATTGGGTAGCCCACTCAATGTGCGGCATATTAAAGTCACCGCCGATTATCTTAAGGTGTGCAGGTAACAGCGGAACTTCGGTGAAGAGCTCGACCAATTTTTTGATTTCAGCTGTTGAGATATGTGGTCGGATATAGATGCAACCAATGAGGAGATCTAGGTGCTCGCCGTCTTCTTGAATCCGTATGGCGCCTTCCGGGTTACCCAAAGATATTACTTGGAAGGAGGATGCATGAAAGTCTTCGCTGACGTAGATGAGACATCCTCTGCCTCGTCGCTTTTCGCGTCCACTGCAGAATGAAGAGTAGCCAGGTATTTGGATGGGTGAGTCAGACGAAATGGCTGAGTGCCCTGTCTCTGTGATTAGAACCAGTTGTGCTTTGGACACAGTAATAATTAGACCCAGAAGGTGATTCTTCTGATTAACAGACCTGGCTTTGATGCGAGGCATATTGTGGATCCCCAGCTTACTAGATTCGTGGAAGTGGGATGTAGTAGGGAGTGTTGGGGCATCTTTTGGTGGATATTTATTGGTTGGATTACTGAAATTGAGTAAACCGTTTAGCAGAAGCACAGGCGATCAAGAATGAGGTGAGGTGCTTTTTTGCATGCATGCGTGGAGGTGCATGCCGGGTAGGTTGGTAAAAATTAATGGGAGAGGTTGGGGTAGCAAGTAGCATCGAATCCGAGGGGAAGGGTGTGGAGGTAACTGCTGCATATGAGCCGAGAAATCTAGCCCGAAGTCAGTCCTGAGGTTGGCCTTCTGAATGTCTGAGATATGTTGGTTGGAATCAGTTGTGCCATGTCTAGGAATCGAGTCAGGTGTTTCAGAGTCACCGCTTGACCGACGCGAGCTAGGAGAGGAGGCCCGCAACTTGCGGCGTCCCACCTAAAAGGGACCGCGGAAGGTGTCGTCATGATTTGTGGCATTATGATGTGTTGCTGAAGGAGTGTTGACTGGCGTGATGGGATGGGTGGATAGGGGATCGGGGCATGTGCAGAATTCATCGGTTCGTTGCGCCCATGTGGGTTTCGCCCCGGGGATTGTGCTGTTTAGTCAACAGTGTATCAGATTTTGCGCGGGGTCTGGAGACGCACGGCGGGGCTTGGTGTTCTGAGTAAGTAATTCTTACGTTGCGGCTGCTCAATACCGGTTGTCGCTGTAGGAGATTTCGCTTCCTGTCGTGGGGGTGAAGGCCTAGTTTTGCCCTGATGAGTTATGTTGGCTATATTTGTTTGGTTGGTCTGGACGACATATCTTATTGGGCTTTGCCCGCGCAGCATTGCAGTTCGGCCGGTAGAGGAGCGAAGTGTATGCTAGGTGTGGTGGTGCGTCGCGGGGCTTGGGGTTCTAAGTAAGTAATTCCTACATTGTGGCCGCTCAGTCCTGACTGTAGATGTTGTAGATTTTGCTTCGTAACGAGGGTGTGGAGGCCAACTGGTGTTCAGACGATTTGTGTTGCCCATATTTTCATGCTTAGTTCGGTCTGCGTATCGCTTTGGGCTTTGCCAGAGTGGCGATGCAGGTCGGCTGGCAGTGTAGGGGGGTTGGATTTAATCCAACTACTCGTTGTTCAGCTAGGGGTTACAAGGAGATAATACTTACGTTGTGGCTGAGCAACCTTGACTGTCGCTTTACTAGGCTTCGGCGTAAAGCGTGGTTTGTATTTTAAACAAGTGGGTGTTTTCTTGGCGGTTTTGGCGCGTTTGGGTATTGACTCATTGTTATAATATTGTGCTTTGGAAGGGCGAGCGGAACCTTTCGAGGGAATACCTTGCATGGAAGCTGTCCCCTGGAGAGGGTACCACGAGTGGCCGTATTACTTTAACTGGACATCTGTTTAAATCTGCTTACGTTATTGTTCCTGCTTTTTAATTTCTTTAATGCCTTAATCCTGCCAATTAGTTTAGTATCTGTTTTGGATCCATTGTAAAAAGCGTGAACAAATTGATTACTTTTTTTGCGATCCTGTTGTACACATTGATCAGACCACATAGTTGGCCTGCACCTCGAAACACCGAGGAATATAACATTTATTTATTTATTTATCTACAACCCACCACATCCGACTAGTACCAGGGCTGACGAATTTGCTAAGCTCCTTCACGAAGTTTCATTCCTTCCCGCCCGTCATAAAATAATCGGCGGAGACTTCAATATGCCTCACATCTCGTGACTTACACAATCAGCACCATCCAGGTATAGGGCCTTCGTTGACACTGGCTTACCACCTGACCGGGCTCAAAATATGCGCGCACCTACAAGACAGTCTAACTCCTTGGACCTAATGTTCACCAAAGGTATCCCGCATGCAACTGCCAGCTTGTTAGATAACATTCCGTGCCGCGACCACAAGATTATGAGGCTATCATTTAAGCTACCCAAATTCCCTCATCATGTTGGCCCGGTTTACGCTGCTTTTAGTCCTCTTCTGCATATAAATTAGGAGGCCTTCTCTTCACTTCTCCGTGCCGCTCCTTGGGACACGTTCTTCCTGGCAACTATTACGGACTCTGCGACCCGTGAAGTTTACAATAACTTCCCTGTTTGCCTCGATACCTTAGCTCCACTGGAGCGCGCGATCAGGCAACCACAAAATCCTGATGACGCACCCACGCGTACAATTACCAGTAAGCTTAAGAAAATGCGCTCTCGCTACAAGAACCCTAAGGATTTTCACATCATAATTCGTATAAACGAAATACTAGTGGAATGGAGAAACTCGCAAACTCATGTATCTACTTTAGCTGAGCGCACTGCGCTGCGCAGTGCGAACAAGGCTAAGCCAATTGTACGACTTGTGAAACCTCGCAGTGGCCGCAACGACTTGCCCATTAACTCGCTCGTGCTTCCTGCTAATAGGGTTATTACTGACGCAACAGAGTTGTGCGAGCGCATTAACGCACACTTCTGTGATGCCTTTACTAGCACTGACGTGTTACTGCCAACTACGGTTTCACATTTTACAGACGATCGCATTTACACCATTGATTTTAATCTGAAAAATATCAGTCGAGCTCTAC
>CALYDF020007847.1:0-12173 GCA_944474145.2 Dicrocoelium dendriticum | reverse complement strand
TAAGCTAACCTACAAATTCTAATGCGTGCAAACACCAGCCTTCACGAAACAATGTAAACTGAGTCACTCACGGATGATGCATTTGCCATCATTTGTGCATGGCACTCTAGCTAGCGTATCAGTCGGCTAGTAGGCAAACGTGAGGAATCGAATGACATATGAGCCAAATCATACATTATGGTACTTGAACCGTCTTAGCTAATGTAATACGTATCATCATCATTATCATAAGTCTACACTTTAGCTAGGAGTTGGAAACGCCTCAGCTACTTTGTCGAAATACATAAAAGGGGAATAATGCAACAGGTACAAGTCAGCTAAGCTACCGGTAACGGATGCGCATCGCTCCGGTAAGTTACCAGCCGGCTACTACGCAGCGAAAAAGAAATTGCTATTCAAATTAATATAAGGCTGATTAGTGAGATCGTGGTTGGAGAGGGAGGCTAAGGCGGATGGGGTGGGACAAAGAAACTCACGGAACGAACGGCATTGAGTTCGGCTTTTAGCCATGTCAGAAAGTGTATCCAGCCAAACGTGTGTATCATCTTTCGGATCCTACCTACGGAGCCGACATACTCCAACCGAGGTCAGCTTCGAAGTGAGGGCCTTCGTTCATCTTTACTATGTCCTCGCTTGGCCACCCCTCCTCTTCTTCCATCCACACTCCCGGTGCGCAAAAGCGCACGTCGCGAGAGTCGGTGAGCTGGCATGCGCAACAGGTGGCCGAGCCGTCGGAGACTGGTTCCTGAAATAACGGTGCTGAGCGGTTTATCTCCATTTCCTGCCCCGTAAACAAGGCGTCGATCACCCTCGTTGCTTACTCGATGTAACCAGCAGATGTGAGCTAAATTTCGAAGACGCCGATGATCAAACGTAACTAGCCTCTTTAAATCCGTGGATCTAAAGGGCTAGATTTCACAACCGAACAGTAGGGTCAAACGTACCGCTGCGTCGTACACTCTACCCTTCAGGGCGACAGTGATGTCGCGGCGGCGCCATAAGTGGCGAAGGTTAGCAAAAGCGCCTCGAGCTTTTGCTGTAATGTTCGTGATCACATATTCAATACCACGGGCACTGATACAAGTTACCAGGTAGATAAATTGTTGTACGACGTCTATCTGATCCTCACTAATGGTCAGCGTAGGAGGCGGTCCAGGCCAATTCTGGAGGGAAGCCTTACACTGCCACGATGCGAAACAAATCTCGAATGAAGGACAGCCAGTGCTACTCTGTCCAGTGGAGCTTGGCAGTTTCGCGAAATGGCACAGAGGAGGGTAATATCGTCAGTATAATCCAAGTCAAGAAGTCGTTCTCCTGGGAGTAGATCCACAATTTCTAATTCGCGTCCTATGAACGCGATTTCCATAACTTCGTCATTAGCGAACTTGAAGAGGACAGGTGACACCGGCAACCTTGTCTCACACCGCTGGAGGGATTAAACGGCGACGACAGCTTGCCGTTAGCCCTGACTCTGCCCGAGCTACGCGTGTATAATGCTTGGATAATATTAACATATTCCTAAGGTACATCCTTCCTGAGTAGACAGTCCCAAAGTGCAAGTCTATCTACCAAATCGAATGCACCTTTGATATCGAGGAACACGCAATGGTGGGCCGCCAATATACGTGACGCTTTAAAATGATTGATGTAATGCTAACCCGGGTTGATCCTTATTGGGTTCATCTGTATGCCGAGCCATTAACAATACGGCCACAACATCCGGGACAAAACCATCCTACGGATCGCCCGTCTCTACTAGAGTAGTTGACTAGGCGGATGGTCAAGCGGCACATGTCGAGAAGGTCAATTCAAATGTCACTTGCTAATCAATCACAAATCGACAACCAAGTCAGCAGATTACGTTTGACCCAACAGCGCACTGAGGAAGTCACTTTGTGTGATGACGAAACGTTTGCATACCAATTACCAAGCTCCGCGAACATATGTGACGGTGCTGCAACAACTGACGCAACGTGAGGATGTGACCAATGTAGTAGCGACCTCGATGAAACCCGGCTTGCTCTTCACGAATATGGCTTTCACGAGTCCATCTGTGAATGATGACAAAGGCAACCAATTTGGAGGCGACGGAGCTCAGACTGATTCATTTAAGACCGATCTACTTATCGCTACCGTTCAAGGGGGACGGGATAGCTGAATCAACGTCTAGAAGGTTTTCTGCCGCAATCGCCCAAACGTATTATACAGCACGCCTACGGCTAAGCTTCTACTCAGTGCCGACCCTGAATCCACAACTTAAGGACAGAATTCCAAGGTCTAGTACTTCATTCTGTGTATACTCTTTCTCTTGCTCACGTCGAGCAAGATATATCGGAAGAACTACCAGGAGACTGTCCAAGAGAGCCAGGGAACACTGTCCAGCTTGGCTGTATAGCGGCGTTTCTAGATCAGTGGCAAGCGCAGTGTCTACACACCTGATCGACTCGAGCCATCAAGTCAGAGCGCATGAGGCGTTCCAGCCCATCTGTCGCGTACCCAGATATCACACAAGAGCGGTTAGATGTCGTCTACTGGCAGCGGACGAGGCGATAGCCATCAGGCTTCATGACCCTGACCTATGTGCAAACAAGAAATTTGTCCAGGCACTAACTCTGGTCCCCTGTAACACGGACACTTAGTGTGGACAACGCCACACACACACGCACACACACACACACAAACAAACTGTTGATCGCCGTGTGGCCAATCGCCTAGCTTGGTCACTCAGACCATCTGGGTTTTGAACCTGTACTCTTAACTGATGTTTACGTTCATGTCATTCATTTGTGGTGTATTAGCCTGATGAGTAACCACTGAAAACGAGCTTGTTCGCTAACATTTGTTCCTTTAAGATTGCCGCATTCCCATGGTAAGCCTCCCTTGAAAATTGAAACTATGACGGAGCAGCCGCAGTCGGTTGCGACCGTTGCCTGCCTCCATAGTTTTACTAGCACTCATGTAAATCATCCACAAGAGCAGGTCGCCGAATTTGAAGAGGGTTAGACGAAGATCCTATGGTCCCGCGGCTTTATTTCCTTCTACAGTCCGTTCTCACGTGCGAGTACTGAGCAGGAGGGTGGATCAAAAGGGACATCCAAGGAAGCGAGGCGATCAGTGGCCAGCGAGGAATCTACCAATTTTAATCTATTAAATAAACTTTGAAAAAGCTCATACCAACGCTCTAACCGTTTTGACAAGTTTTGGTTAAGCCGTCCACTCTCCTTACGTATGGTTTCACTAACACCAGGTCTTCTGTTGCCCGATTCCCTTGTAAGACGAAATAATTTGCGATGGTTACCAACAGCAGTGGCCATTTTCATCTCCGAAACATGATAAGACTACCAGGATTCACGCTCTGTCTACAGGCCAGCACGGGGTTTTGTCCGGAGCTCTGTGAGTTTCATTGTGTTCGCTTCCACCCGGAAAATGCCGGCGAGCATCCATAATTTCCAGAGACTGCGAAGAGACCTAATGTCCAAGTTTGCGATTAGACTTACCACATGAGGGTTTTGCTGTTGCTACTAAGCTCTGGTAAATATGAGACAAGTGAGCTTCAGTTGCATTCAGTGAGCGCTTACACAACTCGCCTGACAACGAATCATGATAGGCCTTCAGAACATCTGGCTTCGCCAGTCGACTGGAGTCAATGCGGCCACAACATCGTCTTAAGCTTCTACCGAAACGCGTCCGCAGATCAGCACATACAAGTGCATGGTCAGTGTCTACACATGTGCTCCAAATCGAGCGACAGTTCTGTACGCATCCACTCCATCGGTAACTTATCACAATGTGATCCATTTGCGTCCATAGCTGGTTTGAGGCTGGTGGGCGCCAACTCACCCTCCGGCGCCTGCTGTGTCGTAAATTAGTGCTCGAAAGAAATAAGCGAGCATCCACACACAAAAGGATAACTACTCATTGTTGTCATTACGAGTGCCTTCACCATGTTGGCCGCCCAGATGCAGTTTACCAGTGGATAATTTTCCAACTTGAGTGTTCAGATCCCCAGCCAGCACTACAGTGTCCGAGCTTCTTCTGTGACTAAGGAGCTCGTTCAGTTGACGGTAGAAATCGTCTTTTACCGAATCATTGCTAGAGGTTGTGAGTGCCTAGGCAGCGACAACGAATAGACACCTGTTAGTCCCACGCAACTTCGAAAATTTGAGCGAGCCAGCCAATCGGAGTGCACACATCCGGCTACTGATTGAGATCCATCCAAGTAGAGCAGCTTCAGCCCGGGGACTCAGGGCGATACCAACACCGGCTTGGCCGGTGTTCGAAGCTGCATCGTCACCGGATAGGCGCAAAGAGAAATTGTTGCTGGCGTCACCTGCAGAGGATCGTCGAGTGAGCATAGAGCTCTAGTCTTGCAGGCGGGTCTCTGAAAAGTAGCAGATATTCATCGAGCGGGTCCCTAATGTTCGGGCAAGTGCTGTCTGTTGACCGATTTGTAGCAATGTGCGAACATTGAGGCATACCAGTCTGAAGGAGGTTCGAGGGCTCCAAATGGAAGCCGATGAACGGGAATGGACCGCTTGGTTGGACATGGGCCTGCTAACAGGGCAGGAATGACGTGCAGCATTCACATGTGAGTTGCAACTAGAATACAAGCAATTATTGATGCAAGATGGGGGTGACGGGAATTGGGGGTTTAAAACCGGGGGGATAAAAGTGAACCTGGAACGGGACGATAAGGATGAACAAGCCTAAGAGAAGGAATAAGAAGTTGGGAAGGCTTGAGCAGTAACGTCCAAACGCCTATCCATCCTTCTGGATGCAGCAGATAGGGCACATTTGACCATCCTCTGCGGTGATCAGATTATCAAGAAATTTTTTGGTGAATGATTCAAATTATTGCGTAGGCAGAATAAGGTCAGGTTGCCCAGGCCATGATAGGATAACTATTAGGGTTCTCAACCAAAGCCTTTGATTCAAAAACCTGTCCGCAAGGTAGCGGGTTTGGCATTGCGCTACAAGTAGTTGGTTTTAAGTAATAAGGAGCCACCCTCGTTCAAATACCCAACCTGTAGGACAAGAAGACTGAGTTTGTCTGGCCTCTAACCACTGACCAATCTAGTATGAGTGGCTCTGAGGGTGCAAAAATGCACCACCCATCATAGCTCAATGGATCATCGAAGCACCCAAACCATCGCCTTACGGTAAGGTCCAGCCTCATTGCCATGGAATCTGCCCAAATAGTAAAGGTGCTTTCGGTTTAGGAAGTTGAAGACATAAGTGTTGGATTTGAATCTAGTCTGTTACCCCATGGGTGTCTTAGCTGCAATAGACACCATGGTCTTGGAAATCACGGGGAATAGTGTTCACGGCTAATGGTTACTTTGATTATCCCTTGCTTCCATAACGTGCAGACGTGCATCTCGTCAAGACATCGCTGTTACACTAGCCGTGGGAATCAACGGTCTAATAACTAGGCATAAAAGCCCCACGAAACCTTAAAATTCAGCGGATGACAGGTTGAATGACCACAAAATCATCGTTATGAAATCAAGAATTTCATATACTGTTGCCAGGTGAACGTTTGACCAAGGCTTGGTCTCTTCTTGTCGAATCCTCCAAGAGTGAAGGGAGCACGCTAGGGCAAACGCTCAGAACAGAGCTGTGGGGTGACCACACTCTACTTTTCTAGTGTAGACAGTGAACACTTAGCCATCGATCAACCCGGATTCCTCCTTGGTGAAATATTGAGCTTTGATACACGTGCTCAAATTCACGCGAATTTGGCGAGCTGCACCTATCAGTTTGAGTGTCGCATTATTTTGTACACAAATCGTCGAATAGCGCTAAGAGCAGTCTTTCGAATAAAGACAAAATTATAACTACACAGTGAAATATATGGTTGATGCGGGCTTGGATTTCTGTGATAATACCAGGTACCAGGTACAATGATAGTGCGTGCAAAACTAGGCTGGAGTGGTAGAACCACCTGGTAGCGCGGATAAAACCGATTTGGATACCTGCCAGCACAATAATATGCCTCGAAAATTGTGTGCGATAAATACAAAAACTTATGTGCGTCTAATCAGTATGACCCTACGATAGACTGTTGGAAGCTTGCTTCGCAATTCGACTCTGTTGTCTCTATAATGCTCCTCAAAATTCGGTTATTTTGCTCTCACTATGGTCCCCTACGAACAAAAGTCTTAATATCGCGCTCAGGTCGAATCACTTTGGCACAAGAAAAGACCACCTGGAAAGTTTCGTACTTTACTATTTTCTCTGAAATTAACGTACAGGTTGCGACGACAAAACGAATAACGCGAATTAGCTATTCGGGATTTCCTTGCATGTTGTGGTAGGTACAATAGCTTATACGGTGCTTATGGCAATATCCCACTTTAACAAAGTGTTTTTCTAATATTCGTCTATACTTTCAGTGTAAGCTTTCTCTTTTATAGTATTTGTTGCACTTCTCTCTCTGACCATCCTACAAAACCAGTTAAGGAAATGGGTTATATCAGTGGTTCATTCACTCCAGCATCCTAGTGTATCGCTAAATGATTTGTGCATTTCCGCGGTTGCAATTCGATTAGTTTGCCCACCCAACTTTTTGTTTTGGTGATGACGTTGACTCTATACACTTGTAAATACCACGTTATAAAGCAAACCTACCACCATTGCCCTTATCTAACCGAAGTAACCCAAACAACTGAGCAACTCCCCCTCTGTTTGCCATGCATTCGTGTTATTTTGGCTGCTCTACCAGTGTCCACATTGTCCGCGAAGACTTCTGTTTGATACAAAAAATTGCCATTGAAAGATATTTGACAGAAGCGGTATAAATATCATCAGTTCGCAATGCTTATCGTTCAGAGGGATACAGAGAGCTAGGCACGGAGTTACTGCAGCAAATTAATGTAAACTGCTGAACAAGGATTGCCGTGAGGAGTGTCGTTGCTAACCTAGTCAACTGGGAGACACTTGACACGAAATAATTCCATAAGAAGCAGCGCGGCAAGTAACATCGTTTGATGCAACATTTCCATCACTTTGTCATAACTCAGCACAAAGTACTACATTAATAATGCGCTTATCTAAAGATGTAGGCAGCCTGGATTCGTGGTAATGTCTGCTAGCTACCTTTCCACCAGGTTGGAAACATTTGCTTGATATTGTAGAAATATAGAAAGCATTTAACAAAAGCTGTAAATTTATAGGTCGACAAATCACAATGTGACAAGGGAAAGATGTCGGTATTTGGCAGCAAAAGCGTCTCTGCGTAAATCTAAGCACAACGTACTGGTGTAACTTGGCCAGCCAACTGGACGGCGAAATTGTTACAAAAGCGGTGACAGATTCGCCAACTATTATCATCAGTTCTCTATGTTGACTGTGTATCAGTGCGATTTGCTCATGACCCTACTCTCATAAACGGCCACCGAGTATCCCGGTGGGTGTGTTCTTACTGCTTCTGTGCTTGGAGGTTTGTGAGGAGCTTGTTTTCTCACATATTTCCTAACCTAACATTTCACTCCCATTCCGACACTTTATTGCCTAGTTGTTTAACCCATGCAAGTTTGAGGTAGTAAAATGTGGTTTTGAATAGAAGGAAAAGAGACTGCCATTAGCTAGATGCTTTAAATAGGAAAAACGATAGTTGCAATGAGCCTCGGTTTGTTCATCTGCTATGCTAGTTTGGCTAAACGGAAGCATATATCTGCTAACTTTGCTACATGCAGGTATGCCATCCCCGGCAATGTTTATCTTGGTCGCAGCGTGAGATGCCTACTTTATTCAATATCGGTCAAATGGAGAGGACAGAGCGCAATTAACGCAAAGCATTACCTAGGGAAACACGATTGCGTTGTTTTTTGCAGTGACGTTTAGACACAAGGCAGCAGCAGCAGCAGCAACAACAACAACAACATGTTTGAGGTGATCCCCCGATGATGGTACGTAACATTAGCCCGTAACACTGAAAGCGTGAAAACAATGCATTCATTGGCTTTAGATTATTTCCCCAAAGTCCGGTTAATTCCGTTTGTAGTGCTGGCTGGATACCCGGTTCTTCCGCAGAACAGAGCCCTAGACTCTCTGGTGTGTTTTTCGTGCGGTAGGTATATTGCTAAGTATAAGTTGACTTTAATTAATGCCTTCTGTCGGTGGATTGTCTGGAAAAAAGTAGGCGGTGCACTCAAATTAGAAATACACAAGTTAAGCCTAAATAATCTCATCAGATCCGATTTGCTTGGTGTTCATATTAAAGTACCAGGATGATGGTTGCATTGGCTGAATTAGAACCCATGGAATACGAGTTGCAAACTTTTTCATCCAGATCATAAAATAGAAAAACATAGAATGCAATATTCAGTTATCATTCGCATTAGGTACTCAGCTAAATCAACAAACGATGCATTCTCTCCTGAATACTATTTTATCGCTCCTGATCGTTTTTTCCGTAGATCATCTTGTTCTGCGATTGACGCTAATAGCTATCACAAGTGCCAAGCAGATTTGATTTAATTGCGCCGCATGAATCGCAAAGCTGTTTCTAGAACACAACAAACAACTGCAGTAGGAGCAAGCGCGTCTAAGTTACAAGTTGGCATTCTTTGATTGGCTGATTGTTCGCTGAGCTCGGCAGGTTGACTGCAAACGTTTCGTCACCACTCGAGGTGACATCGTCAGTGCGAGTGTATTTAGCAGTGTGGCGCGTACGAAGCGACGCTTCGTACGCTTCGTACGCGCCACACTGCTAAATACACTCGCACTGACGATGTCACCTCGAGTGGTGACGAAACGTTTGCAGTCAACCTGCCGAGCTTAGCGAACAATCAGCCAATCAACTAAACAACCTGAGCTACCAACATTGGCATTCTTTGTCACGACAGAGATAGAGTACGGAAGTACAGATGCTAAAGTCACTAGGCACTGTTGTTATTTCCTTCCGGGGAAGACAGTGGATGGTATCTATATTTGTAAGCGACAGTTAGCCTATCCAACCAGTCAAAGAACAAGAACACTGGAGAAGATGACGGTACTGTTAACGAACAATCAGGAAGCAATAATATTACCAACAGCAATAGTAGCGTTTCCACTCAACGCAGTTTTAAAGGAAATACACTTCTTTTCGAGCCCAACAAGTAAGGGTTTCAACTCGTCAATGCCATACAGAATAGAGTACACTGATTATATAGGACAAGCGAAGGTCATACGATTGGTCAAACACAGACCAGATGAAGAGAAGATGCGTGGAATGTGAGTGTGAAGGATGATTATTACACTGCTCGTAAGCAGTGTGGGAAAGCATATAAACGCCTGTAGCTAGGGCACGTTTTGGGCTAATTGCAAAGATAAGTACGGTGATATTTGCGTTGATAATGGCGAAAATATTTAGCGACGATAATTGTGCTCGGAGTATTCCACATTTGATGGTTGGCGGATGGCTAAATTAACACAGGGCATCACGAATAATTCTAGACTCCCGCCAAATTTCGGACAGAAATTTCACTTTCGGGAGCTTGAGGTACTCTGGATCACCTTAACATGCTCCATCCACTATATAGAAGAGTAGGACTTACAAAGGTACGCCTAGGCTTCTCCACTTTAGTCTGTTGAACTCACGGTAATCCTTTCTGAAACAACAGTACTGAAAGCCCACCTCCCACTTGCGGAGAGTCAACAGCCGGGACTGATCCCTCACCCCATTCGCTGCCTTCGATAAGGCAGATCTTTCTAACAGTGCGCTCAAACATACCCCTTTATTCTAACCAACACTGTCCTTACTAGACCGTCCTCTGAGGTCTTGCAACTTTCAACCACTGCCAAAGGCCAACTGTCCCGACAGAGTGAATCCGAAGTAACTAAAAGCACACCATCAGGCCTAAAGTTGCGTTGTACTTTCAGCCTCCGCCTCAGGTGCATAGATGTGAGATACTCCTTGTTCCACCGTTTCAAAAACAGTGTGGCCAGGTAGTTAGCTTACCTGGGGTTGGACACGGATTGCAGGGGAGCAACTCTAAAGTTCGCATACAGCAGACAACAATTTATACTTGTGTCGGAATTGACGAAAAGTGTATAGGCGACCGCTCCGTAGCCTTATTTTGACGTATCACAGCATATGTAAAATTGTGTTGGCCGGGTTCCATGGTAGCATTCAAGTACACATATCGGTACCGTTAATGCACTTAATTCTCGCATTCGTGTCAACCAGTTTTTACATACAACTTCCTCTGTTTGGTCGATAAGCTGGTCCTAGCGGAGTTTATCCCTAAACAGCTTCTTTATGAGGACCTTGGCGGGCATGATAGTTCGAGCAACCAAACCAGGGGGTCGTACATGGAGGAGACTAAGGACAAAATTGAGCTTCGTGTCTTCGGCCCATCCTTTACTGCGAATCTGAACAAGAAGGCGTCCTCCATCGCATCCCATTCTATGCCTAATGTGCTTTGAGCCTGTTTAGCTTCTCCAAGGTACTTGATCGTGCTTGACATTTTAATGGCTGGCAAGGTCTGAAGCACCATCACACTGTTAGAAATCCACATTCGTATCTTAAATCCAGCCTTGCCAAGCAATTCCTGAATTTGTATAACCAACTGTACCGCTTCAGCGACACAAGGCAGTGAAACCAAACAAACGTCAACGTAAAAGCCGTACATGACGGCGTCTGACACACTTCTGTCATATCGATCCCCACTCTTCCGCTGTTTGGCGCAAGGCGAATTTGGCATAAAACGAGGAAGAACTCGCTCCAATTGGATGGACGGTCATCAGATACCCCAGCGTATCCAATTCAAAAGCACTGTCTCCACCATAAAAAGCGCAAGGCACTATGATCATTCTCTGATACCTTCACCTGCATAAATCTTTCCTCCATATCCGCAACCACCGCGCCTCTGTTGTTTCTGAAACGCATTAGAAACCCTATGATGCTAGAAGTGCTGTACGGACCTTGCAACAATTGATCGTTTGGGCACAAGCCCTTGTACCTTGCAGCGCAATCAAAAACAACCCTCAGCCTATTGGGCTTTTTAGCAGTTATCA
This sequence comes from Dicrocoelium dendriticum, assembly GCA_944474145.2. Lineage (NCBI taxonomy): Eukaryota > Metazoa > Platyhelminthes > Trematoda > Plagiorchiida > Dicrocoeliidae > Dicrocoelium > Dicrocoelium dendriticum. The sequence continues at coordinate 1,172 of CALYDF020007847.1, read as the reverse complement.
CCGCGTGATGAGTTAGGTACCACCTTGGAGCATATTGGGATTCTAACTGGTTTGATGGAACAGGCAGAGCATACCCTTTACTGATGGTAGCCTAGATGGCAGCAGCGTACCTTTCATCGAATGCAGGGTAGTTTTCAAACGTTTTCGCAAGCACTGTAGACGCCGGAGCGCAATCTCGTAATTATTCGGCATCTTGATCTGCGAATTTCTCCAAGGAAGACTAATCTCAAAATGACCGTTTATCAAATGCACCGAATTCTGCGCAGTAGACTAGGAGGCGTTATCTTCTACTGAAAGTGCATGACCGCCTGTATCTACACGAGCAAAGTCCTGGTTGTACAATCTCTAACTGTTATTCAACTCTCGGCCGATCAATACGTTAATAATGTGGGGAGTCTATGGCAATTCTATCTTCTCCAACTGGGTCTAGCAATGTCTAAGGTAGTAAGCTTTTCTCAGTGTGAGGATGATTTCTATCCCCAGACGTTGCTCTAAATGCCAGTGTGCCTTCGGGACTTCAACACATAAGAGTATTAGGATCTGACTATCTCGGAATTCCTCAAATGCGATATCCGTCACGTGTGGTCATTGGCAAGCCAACTCCCTCTTCGGGGTTATAAAGGTTTCCAAGGGCAGTCTTGGCCATCAGTAGGCATGCCTAACGTAAATGGAACCAGTGCCATTCCGGGATGGCAAAGTGAAATCTACGCAAGCCGCTTCGACCGAGGAGGCGTCCGACATCATCGTGAATTCCAAACGCGTAAATGTGTGACCCCGATGCCGTCTTCTTCCAAAAGTCCTTTTACCTAACTTACATTCGAACCTGCATCTAATAAGGCAAATGTTTCCACTAATCGTCTCTGGCTTTCTAGACGCACTGATAGCACTCCTAAACACACCTGCTATGCAGTGAAGGTAGCAGGGCAAGTGTTTGTTACGATCGGTGAAGTCACTTGTCTGAACTTTGAGTGAAGCAGTAGATGACGACAACCTCTGCAATCAGGAACATTACATTCTTTACTAACTTGACAGGTGGCAGATCTGTGGCCTGTTGCTAGACAACTGAAGCACCCACCCCTGGACTTCATGAGCGTCCACCTGCCAGGAATGTCCAAATACAGAAAACTACGGCACGTGGCCGTGGCATGCTCACTACCGCAAGCCAAACACGC
>CALYDF020007846.1:0-12175 GCA_944474145.2 Dicrocoelium dendriticum | reverse complement strand
TATATATATATGCAGTCTATTCCGCTTAATAAGACCACCGGTTAATAGGACCAGCCGCTTATTCGGGCCAAATTCTGAACAACGGAATCGAATCCTATTACGCTAGCCTTATTTTTGGCCGCGTATTAGGACCGGAATTCCGCTTAATCGGACCAGACAATAGAAGGTGGCAGGTAACAGAGGTGTTAAAAGCAAGTTCTGTGCGTGGATGTCTGGACTAAACCCACAGTTCATATATCGGTTAAGAAAGCGTATCAGTTACGGTAATCCGAGTTGGCCTTTGGATAAACTGAACTGTGGCAACCTTGAGGCACATCTATCTGATTGGCTTCAGCACCGCCCGAAACTGACTGTAGTTTCCAGCACTTGTAGGCGGAGCGAAGACATACATGCTTGTTCAGATGTCGTTAACCGCTCGATCGATGTACCGCACGTCCATTGAACCGAATGCCCTGAGCCCGCATTGCGGGCCTACTCTCGAGCACGGCAAGTGATCGCGGACACACAGGTCCGGCAAATCATAGGACAGCAGGTGGCTAGGTCAACCATAGAAATACCCGGGAGACAGACTCGAGTTCACCTCAGTGAACTGTGCGTGTCTTGTTGCATGTTAAGAAAATGCCACGACGGGACTTGACGCTAGCTGAGAAGATTCGTTTCCTAGATCAGATCAAGGAACAGGGACCAACCACTAGTCAGCGTCGATTGGTGGAAATTAACTGCTTGGCAAAATCTACAATATCGCGCCTGATAAAACAAGAGAAAGGTCTGCGAGAAGAATGGGCACAATGTGAAGGACAACGAGGTACTTCCCAAAAACGGAAACGTGAAGGCAAGGATCCAGACGTCGATGAGGCCTTTAATGATTGATTGCCTTTGTTACTGGACGAGCCGTGCGAGTAAGGGGCCCAATGTTAAAGTACAAAGCAGAACTCGCTAAAATGCTGGGCCACGAAGATTTTATAGCTACGGACGGCTGGTTGTCTCGATGGAAATCTAGACATGATGTAAAATTTAAGAAAGCACATGGTGAGAAAGAAAGTGCCAATAGCGCTCGAGCTGAAGAATGGAAATCAACAAAACTACCAGAGCTTCTTGAAAAATTTCTAGCAGATGACATCTATAATGCTGATGAAACCGGGTTGTAATATAGGGCTACACCGGACGGCTCCTTAAGTTACAAACATGTTACTCTCTCTGGCTGCAGAAAGGCAATGGGTCGCGTAACTGTCCTGTGCTGCTCAAACATGTCCGGAACAGACAAGAGGAAGTTGCTGATTATAGGAAAATGTGCCAAGCCTCGCTGCTTTAAGGGACTCAGAATGGACAGTTTACCAGTTGTGTATCGTGTGAACAGAAATGCATGGATGAGCACTGCGCTTTTAAAGAATGGGTGAAGGATTGGGACAGAGAGCTACAACGCCAGTCGAGAAAAGTGTTATTACTTCTCGACAATTGTGCAGCACATTCAAATTTGGATTTCTTGAAGAATATCCAGATGGAATTTCTGCCTCCCAAGACCACATCTTTGATACAGCCAATGGACATGGGCATCATAAAAAAATTTGAAGACCTTTTATCGTTCAAGGTTGGTGAATTACATCTTTGAATCAATTGAGGAAGGCTTGCTGACGTCATCCTCGACGGCCTGAGAAATCAGTGCAAAGGTCAACATTTTGCAAGCCGTTACATTCGTGGCCGAAAGTTGGCGAAAAATGAGCAGTGCGACAATTCGGAACTGTTTTTCTCACTGTGGCTTTAAGCATATTGTCTCGGAGATGGATGTGGATATTGTGATTGTAAATGAAAACGACGGCAAGAATGTGGAGCTGAAACAAGTTGAAAATTACGAAGAATTTTTGTCAATCGACAACGAACTTCAACTCTATGATGGAAATGAAGAATGCGATGCTGCCATTGTTGCTCGAATAGCAGCGAAACACACGACAGCAACAGAAGACCCTGGAAGTGATGAAGAGAACCCTAACGTGTTGATGCCAGTCACAAAACAGGATGCAAGGAAATGCATTGAAACATTGCACCGCTATTTCATGCAGGAAGGAAATGAAGGTAGTCCTATTACTGCGTTACATGTTTGTGGTGATTTTGTGCGAATGCAGTCTGTTAAAAGAATGCGTCAAACCACACTGGATACGGTCTTCAAACGCTGAATGGAGTTCGGCAAAGTCCCTTTGTATAAAACTGTACTTCGCATGCTGAATATCTTGTAGGTCGTTACGAAGAATGTGTTTGTAAATTTCTTTTTCAGTGAACAAAGTTCGTTATCAAAGCAGTTCTTTTTTGTGTGTTTGCTATAAATATATGCCGCCAATACAGGTCATAGTAGTAGTTTCCTATGTTATGTATAGCACGTCCCATCTTGTTACATCGGGTAACTTCGGTTAATCGGACCAGCCGCTTAATAGGACCAAAATGGTCTGGTCCCGATGTGGTCCGATTAACCGGAATTGACTGTATATGGGAAAATGAAGTAGGCAGCCAACACCGATTGCCTATTGTGCTTGTCACCTTCTTTGCACGTATAAGATAGGGTTACACTTTCCATACTGTGTCGGCAGATATAGCGTAATTCCCGTTGTCTGTTAAACGAATATTCTGTCAAGATGTCCACACCAGAACGATGTAGGTCCGCAGGGAAGTCCATCAACCCGGTGTATTACGGAAAGATGGTAAAGTTCATCGGTTCACACGGTTTGGTCTTAGCTCTTAGGGAACACGGCCGCTCTCCCCTGGCGGTTGCCACAAGGAGACGTACAGGATATGAGTCGATGACAGGACCACAATAGCAGCGGGTACTTGACTGGTCAGCAACGCAGTACCACAAAGCGCAGAAAGTCGGGATCTCAGGACATAATAAGCGCACACATATGGTGGCGTAAGTACACCTGCAAGGACCTTAACTTCTACAAGTTATTGCGCACCATTTTTTCTTTTGAGTCAGCTGTTGCCCTGGCTTTGTCATCAACATGGGTTCATGGCCAAGTACTACGATTAGCTGAATGCCAGGACAACCGCATGGGGCAACTGGTCAATGACATATTTCCGCTACAGCAAGAAAGGTATGAAAGAAGAGTACGAACTTGTGGCCAGCTGATGAAGGAATAGTGAGCAGTTTAATGCCATTAGCGGAGAGCTCAAAAGAAGCAAGTGGCGACGAAACCTAATCAAATGTAGTTCACGGTGATCAAACCGCTACGTTTGGCTGAGGTAGAGACAGATCAGGTGATTCCGGTGGCCTGGTGAACTAACTTGGCGGTCGCAGCTCTCACACATATACACTGAGTCAGACCGACCAATCTGATGTCTGTATATGGTCAAATGACAGGGTAATTTTTACTGGTGCGGTTGGCAAACAAACGTGCAAATCTTCATACAATGGGATATCATATGTTTCTGTTGGAACAATAAGCGGTCCTTCCAAAGTCGAGTACACTTTGTAGAGCTTTTTTAGATGTGTTATGGCTTTCCGAGCAACGACTCCGTGGGTATTTCTACTCAATGGCGGTTTGGACCCGGAATCGGTCTGAAAATGGGTCTATCGCGACTGCAACTTCCCAATCCGCGCTGGCAGAGTACGTCAACCAAAAGACTTGCAAATATGGCTAGCGTAGGTGCAGAAACAACTGATTCGAGGAGAGCGTTCCACGGTTGACACACGTGACTGGAAAAGTAATTATTACAGCCGGCCTGATGGCTGTACTGTTCTGCTAATTTCAAGGGTGGCCTCTAAGTTTGGTGTTACTGTTGAGTTGCAGTACAAAGCGGCACACATGATTTGGAATGTGTGAAAAGCATTATGCCATTATCAACTCACCTCGTGGCTGGAAAAACTGCCCACTGAATAATCCCAAACATTTCATCCTCTGCTCGTACGGAAGGTAGCACATTCCAGGGACGTATTTAGAAGCCCGACATTGAGGTTGTTCCAGTGCAGTAAGTTCGTGTTTCAGCCATGGCTGCCAGGCTTGAATTGCGTATTCCACATGAGCATCTGTCTGAAAATAGAAGTGTCTGCTTGTATGAACGCTAGTCGAAACAGACCGATGTGTTGGTTACCAGTTTCCGATGCCACTTCGGAATGCTTGATAGAACCCAATTTATCCTGAACATGCACGCCAAGGTCGCGTTCGGAGGATGCTCGGTGCAGTACTAGCGTTCCCAGCCCTTAGGTATAGCTACTTTAGTGTTGTTCACTGAGCACTGCATTTGCTTATGTTGTACTTTAACAGGTTTTGGTTTGACCACTAATGTATCATATCTAGGTCACACCGAAGGGAATGCTTATCGGCATCCGCCTGAATCCAGCGCCACGTCTTGATGCCGTCAGCAAATAGTTGGAAATTTGAAGTGATTGTCTGTTTCAGACCAGTAAGTAATAAATACTAAAAACAATCGTAGAACTAGAACTGAGCCTTGAGACACACCACACTCGACTGGTATGAGGTTAGAGAATGAACTTCGGACTCTGACCACTAATTGTCGTTGCAGGAGTAAGTTGGCGATCCAGCCCAAGAGAGGGTCACCGATCCGTTACTATTAGTGCTTGCGAAGGAAAATCCGATGATACAAACGATGGAAGGCCTTCGACAAATCTGAGTAGATCACCTCAACTACCAATCCAGCACCAGTCGACTCGGTCCAGCTAATCCGTGCGATTGTTAAATTCGTTGTGGATGATCGCTGTCGACGAAAACCTTGTTGCTTGGGAGTAATAATATTACCATTTTCTGAATAACACACCAGTGCATCAGCAACGATACTTTTCATTAGCTTGGACGGTAGAGGTAGAAGAGATGCCGGGCGGTCCTATTTCCGCCTTTGTTAATCGGAGTTATTATTATTCCATGCTTCCAGATGGAATGAACCTGGATTTGGTCTATGCCGCATTGAAAGACCGGGGTCAATGGTTTTGCCAGTGGTCTTGCTGCTGCTCCCAGTGCTTCTGGGCACATGGTGTCAACTCACGGGGAGCCGAGTTTGCGTAGGGACGATAGCTTCTGCAACACAGCTTTGGCAGTAAAAGAGATGTAGGTGAGTCCTGGAGGCGTGAAAACAAAAGTTAAAGGAGGGCCTGATTTTAAAATCCCAAATGTGAGCGCATATTACTTCCTCAATGTGTTTGCTGGTTCTATAGCTGTTTTAGTTGGACCATTAGCAGTCCAAGGTAAAAGTATTTCCTGCCTTACCTTACGAAGGCCACTGACATTCTTGTATGGCATTTCGTAGTTAGCATTGAAGGTTTTCATCATGTTCTGCTGGTTTTCGACTTGGTCATCTCTGAGCAATTTACTGCAGTGTCTACGCCGGGCTACATAGTGGTCCCAAGTATTTGGCGTTGGTGATGATCTATACCCTCGCTACGCTTTGTTGCGTACTGTCCTCCATTATCGAATTCTGCCCCTTATGAAAGAAGCGATTTTAGGCCCATTGCAAGCACTTGTCTCTGTGGCATCCGTGACCAGTTGATTGCATTTGCTGACGAATTCGAGCCAAATGACGTCCCGATTGCCTTCGGCGAGGAACGACCAGGTTGTCACTGACGAGCTAGGCTAAACGGTCGTAACGTGTAATGGTGCACATCATCACTGGTTTCTTGTGACCATATTCCGCATAGCAGATGAAGTCAAAACTGATGACTGCATGATCACTGCTACCAAAGGGGCAGTCTGAAGTTGTTGGGAATTTTCAGCGGACGCTATCGAAGGCTGCGCGGCGATCTCATATGAGCGTATCAGATATTGAGTGACCCCAACTACGTATATCGCCATTTGCTGTAACAGTCACAACACGTAGCTCAGGGGCAACTGCTCGGAATTGAGGGAACAAGGTAGCCGTCTAGACTGTCGACGTAATTACTTTTCCCTTCGGGTTTGCCAACCCTGGAATGCACTCCCAGACTCAGTTGTATCCTCCTACCTTGGACGTTTTCAAACAACTAGTAGATGTAGCTCCCAGCATTTTGTTACCTAAACTCCTGTATTGTGAATTATGCCAAGCATGCTTTTCAACAGGATTTATGTATCAAATAGACCCAAGTGAGCGACCATATTTTACTTTCCTCACGCCTTATATCAACGAGCTCTGCAGCCTGTGTACTTCTGAACGTTTACGCTCGATTTTCGAATTTTACGCTGATGTTATTTATCAAAGTATTCATCTCAGCAGACGTTTGGCAGATGACCCACATATATTTTGATTCCATCGTATTCACCCCAACCATCCTACGTGACGTGCCAAATACTTGCATTTATCCCGTAATAAATCCTTGTTCATTGTACAATAGGTAAATCAATCATGTGTTTCTTGTTAGTGGACATAAGACTCAGAAAAATGGTCTATCACCTGTTCTCAAACGAATGGGCAAAATGACATGATTGTAAAGTGAAAAATGTTTATGAGTTCTTGCAGATCGGCTTTGAATTGTCCTAAGGTTTTAGCAGGGGTTTACACTGAATACTGTATTATAGAGCAAGTAGAAATGGATTCTGTACAACTCTTCCGAAATATGGTGAAAAACGTTATAAAAGTTGTCAACCGTGAATATCGTTGTCGTTCTCATGTAATATTTAAAGTATTCGACTTACGATATTTCAGGATTCACAAATGTGCTATGTCCTCGTAAGTGTGCTGTCGTTCTCTGAATCGATTTGCGAGTGAACAGATAACACGAATTGGTACCATCTCGCAATACCAGTCTTCTTATTGTCTTATTTAGAAATCTAACAACGTTTTGAACTGTTGCACAGATGTTGCCTAAATCACATGTTCGGGCAAACTATTCCAAATGTTTACCACTCTCCGTTCGAAGCACAGTGGGTGGGGAACACAGTTCACATCCGGCACAACAAGTTTGTATCTGTGTCCGCGTGTGCTGCATGGACCTCGTAAGTTCAGCATTGGCCTTAACATGGGGAACTCACCGAGATGTAGAATTCGGTAGGTCATAATGTGGTCGACTCTCAACCGACGGTAGGACAAGGTGTAGAGTCCTAGTTTCTCGCACCGGTCTTCATACCCCAAGCCACGTAAACTCGGGATGAGCCTGGTAGCAACGTGTTGGACCCGTTCGATCTTTTGTGCCTCGCCTCGGGTAATCGGAAAGTAGGCGGGCGAACCGTACTATAGCATTGGTCTAATGATAGAAGAGAACAGGCGAGTGGCAACCTCTTCAGACCATGTGCCGAAGCTACGTTTGAGCGCCCAAAGCATGCGCAGTCCGTTCCGATTTAGCCTGTTCGTGTTGTCCACAGACTTCAAATCGTAGCGTGAGAGTACACCTAGGTCCTTCACGGAGGGTGGGGGCTATAGCGGTTGGCCGTCAAGGGTGTAGGTTCGGCCGTTGGCACCCATCCCCAGGCTCATAAATACAGACTTGGCTGGGTTGACCGGGAGAAGAACTTCTGCGGACCATGTGGATAGGCGGTTGAGGTCTTGCTGAAGTAGGCCACAGTCATCGGAAGCGTCAATTTATCTCAAAATCTTCATATCGTCCGCAAACAAGGCACATGGCGACCGGAGTAGCTGCGGTAGATCGTTGATGTGGATCAGGAACAGAGTGGGCCCCAGCACAGTGCCTTGAGGCACGCCACTTGTAGAGGGGTACAAGTCAGTTAGATGGTCGTCGATCTGTACCCTCCACTTTCGTCCAACAAGGAAGTCGCGGATCAACCGGTGCAGTGAGCCACCGACACCACACATGCTGAGTTTGTGATCGAGAACCTCATGACTGACCTTGTTGAAGGCTTTACTGAAATCGATGAATATCACGTCGACGAACATCCCTTGTTTATTGCCTTCAACCAATCATGCCTCGTCACAAGCAGGTTCGTAATGTATGAGCGACCTTGCATAAAACCGTGCTGTGCGGGCGTCAGGACCTCGTTTGACTGTAGCAACTGCAGTAATCCCTTCTTCAAGATTTTCTCAGCAACCTTTGCCAAAATAGGTGTCAGACAAATTGGCCTGTAATTGTCTACTTTGCTAAGGTCGCCGCTTTTCGGAATAAGCTTCACCACCGAACATTTCCAGTCAACCGGCAACGAACCTTCGGACAGCGACCTGTTGAATAGGTAAGACACGATAGGAGAGAGGATGGTCGAAATTGACTTGAGAACCATTGGGTGAAGCCCATCAAGTCCGGCAGGTTTGGTGCCGTCAAGGTTGGCGAGTAGTTGACCTACATTTTCAACGCCGCAATGTAGACTATCGAGTTCGGTAAAAGCGGTACACGTCGAACGCTGAGCAGACACCTGGTTATTCGCAAATACAGAAGCGAAGTACGCCGCCAACGCGGACGCACGCTCAGTGCTGGAAGTTAGGGGCTGTCCATCCGTGCCATCCAGCACTGGCACATCACTTGCCGGCTTCAGGCGTCGCTTCACGTATGCAAAGATTCTCTTTGGGGCGGTCTCCGCGGGTAATGCGAACTGCTCTTCGAAATGTCAGCGTTTATTCTTTTTTGCACTGTTGCAGAGGTTCCGTTGACATTTGTACCCTTCGTAATCACTGGCAGAGCCAGAGAGGAAGAATTTATCCCACAGTCTGCGCCGCCTCCGAGCCAGGTTTCTATACTCATTGTCAAACCAATAAGGCTTTCTAGGTCCAACCTTCGGACATTTCAATGGCACAAATTGAGAACACAATGATGTCAATCTCTCTTTTATAAATATCCAATAATCTTCCACAGATGTAGCTTGTGACAGAGACCAATCCAGTTGGCTCACGGCTCGAGCTAGACCATCGAAGTCCGTTTTCCAGTAGTTGTGAGCTGGTTGCAGCGGATATGAATACGGCAAAGATAATTCCATTTCAGATATCAATACTGAGTGGTCGCTCGTAGCCAGGGGCTCCAGGATCCTAGCGTCACGCACTCGTTGTTCGCAGCTCTTTAACATCAGGTCGAGACAGGATGGGGTTGAACGTGTTGATATGCGTGTTGGCTGGCATATGTGTTGAGATGCACCAGTTTCAAGTACCAAATCCGCGAACTTTGCTTCAACCTCACTATGTCCAGGCATCAAATGCACATTAGGCCATCGTAAATAATATACTTTGTAAGCAACAGCTTCATCAGGGCAAAATTGCGTGCTAGCCTGAAGACAGACCGCGAAGCTTGATGGTCTCATAGTGCATCGGAAAAGGAAACAGCAGCCACCTTCCGTAAATGTCCTAAGTTATTCCGTCGGATGCTGGAAACAGACAGTAGGCGAACTAGTGTTAGTGAGACAATACGCGGCGAGAGTGGACCGTCGATCGGTAGCTTGTCAAAACGGTCGGAGTGTTGGGTCGAACACCTTGCAAGGCAGTTTAACCAATCAGAGTTAGCGCTTTCTCTTCCGGGCATTGAATGTCATTCTTCATGGGCCGTCTCCTTGGATCCGCCCTCATGCGCAGAAGTCAAAGTTGAGATCATGTTGTTGAAATTGCATAAGGTCGCAGGGGCAGATAGAATTCCCACAGCTCTCTTACTATTCATGGGACCTTCTCTTGTAGGTGATTTTCAGAAGTTACTAGTGCAAGTTATGGAGCAGGAAATTGTCCTGACAGACTGGAGCAGTTCCATCATAGTCCCAAGTTTCAAGTGAGGCTCCCTTTCGGAATACAGACATCATAGAGGGATCACTCTGATCTCAATTACCTATAAATTGCTTACGTATGTCGTTCTCTGCGGACTAACATGCACGCGTGAAAGCCAGTTTCGTAAAGAGCAATCTGGGTTTCTTCGAGGTCGGAGCTGCAATGAGCACATCCGAATTTTACGTCAATTGTTGGAGCACCATCATGTTTAGTGGCGACCCACCGTCGTCTTGGTTCCCAACATCAAAAATCCCTCCGATTTGGTGGATCGATTTACCTATGGGACTACGTGCTGAGGAAAGGTGTACCCGATAAATACGTAAACATTATCAGAGCGCAGCACGCATAGTTCGGGAAGGGTGCGGCTTTATGACAAATTGTTTTCGCCCTTCAATATCGCTAGCGATGTGAAACAAGGTAACCACCTGTCACCTTTCTTCATTAACTTCGTCATTGACGAAGTCATGTAATCAGCGTTCGTAGGCCACGACTTGCAATGTGTGGAGTTACAGACAAATCGGCCTAAGGCGACCACTCAAAAAGATTGACAAAAGTGGACGCTATAGCCAGATGGTCCCTATAGCGAGATTGGATTGCACTTCCTGGTGAGCGTCTTTTTGACTTGGAGTAGCCGAACGACATTGCACTCATCTGTGACAGCTTATATCGAGCCAAGTGTCGCAAAATTCGGTCCTTCAGGGAAAATCGGATTATTCGACAAAACATCCTCAGCGAAAAAGCCATAATTATTAAGGAGTAGAAGCCTCGATGTAAATAACTAGGTCCGTTTTTTATTCAGAAAATTTGGTAGACGACCGGTTAAGATAGTTACGGCGATATAGGCCAAACAGCGAGAGAATTACGTACAAGGATTCCAGAACATAGGCGACACATATCACGACCTCCGCGAAATGAGCTAGAGTATGGAACTCTACTCAGAGACTCGACAATAGCAATGCATACGCTAGACACGGGACACGAGATTGACTTCGAAAAGGTGGAGATTCTCAGGAAGGGATTACGATCAAACAAACAAAGGCTGATTGCCGAGACTATAGAAATAACCAAGGCTGAGAACTGCGTGAATAGGATAGACGGAGTAGGGCTGTCTAGTGCCTGGCGTCCGGTCTTACTCCGGCCAGGTTGATAAGCATCAGTGGATGGATCCCAAATCGGAATGGACTATCGACCCTGCCTCCACCAAATTCCGAAAATACTAAAGCCAAGTTATATCAGTGACCAAGTTCCTTGCAGCGGATCATATAACATTGTTGACCACACATATAACTATCCGCGGACCAGCAATTTCGTTTCCCCATTTGACACTGACTGAAACAAACCACAGTGTACACACGAGCTTAGTGACCTTTGACCGTTGTAATCTTTTCTCGATGAACTGCAAAATTGATTAGTCTCTTTATGTAGCTTAGCCATGATCGTTATAAAATGCCAATGTTAAGCTAATTCACTTCGTCTGATGAAGCTTTTGTGTCAAAAGCGAAACGTTGTATATCGCCATAAATATATTAACCGGTCGTCTACCAAGTTTTCTGAAATGATGACTTCCCGATCGGTTCCGAATATGTTCCAAGATATTGAGCACAGATAATGACCTCTTGTTCGCAAATTGGCAAGTGAATTTGCGCGCCTAGCAGGCTTCGAAGCCAACTGGGAAAATCAACGGATTTTTAACATCCGGTGTCTGAAGAACAACATTATTCCCAAATCCCTCACGGTTAAACCTCCGGATTCTCCGTACACCTCGGCACAAATAGTACTCAGAGCAAGCAAAACATTTCTGAGACAAAGAATCTGCTTAACAACTAGACGTCTGGGTAAAATCCGCCTCCATGCGAGTCACCTGCGCTTGGATTTACAGACTGCGGTGGCACAGACTGACTATGACAGACTTTGCAATAAGGCCTCCGAGGTTAAGGCAGCAAGAGGATGGGAGTCGAAAGAAAGACAAATACATACATTCGAACACTTGTTGGATGCACATAATAAGGTCGATGGTCGTACTGTTAAGCATGTATCTAGTAGTAACTATTGTAGAGTTTTTAACATGTCAGATAGAGCGTTGAGTGTAACAGAGCGTAGAGTTTTAGAAAAGGGTCTGAATTTTACTATCAGTAAATCTAAACTAAGGTCGGAAGATCTAATTCCTGGAGTTGAACCTGTTATGACTTGAAAGGGCAGAGGACCTTCGCGCCCAATTAGCAAATGCAATTAGATTTCAACAGCCGGTAGAATCAAGTCTTGCTCTAGCTGAACGCATTGCGTTAAAGATCCTGAAAGAGGATATAATATTGCCATTACAAGAGCGGATAAATGTAAAGTAACAGTGATAATGAATAAAACAGATTATTTAGAAAACATGAAGCATCATTTGACCACGGGACTATACAAAGCGGTTGAGCAGAAAACCATTACATAGGTAATGAATAAGAAGAAATCAGATGTCGGTAGTTACCTAAGGACCGTGAAGGACAGTTGAGGAAAAGGCAAATGGTACAGCACTTATCCGAAGTCGGCTATTCCACCTAGAATTTACGGTCTCCCAAAGATACGCAACCCA
>CALYDF020007845.1:0-12168 GCA_944474145.2 Dicrocoelium dendriticum | reverse complement strand
GGGTCGATGGCAATTAGCCCACTTTACACGTGACAGTCTAATGGGCCTGTTACGGGCACGTCAAATATTCCCGCAAAAACACGCCAGAAATCCCGGCAGAATGGCTGTGGAAACCGAGGTCCAATTCCTTCCCACAACGCAGCAGAGCTCAGCCACTCCGAGACGCGCCCCAACTGCGCACCTTTCGACAATACTCATTTGCAAACTGCCACCTCTGCGTGGTAACTGTTTCCCCTAACTTAATAACCCATAGCACTGGCTGTGATCGCCCTTTGTCGGTCGTAAAAGAGCCTACAGAGGACCACTTGCCTTTTCCTTCTCTTCGCCTCAGTTGGGAGTCGGTCGGGTCACGTGATTGCGTGTGAGTCGTTAGCTGGCCAACCTTCGCGTCTAAGTCATTAGCGCGCGTCTATCGTACCCCCCTCTCGTGTGCGTCCGTTTCCGAGGTCTCAGCGTCTATCCGAACAAGTGCGGCTAGGATCGTTCACACGCTCGCTCAATTTTCCGTCTCACCGGCTAACCTAGTGTCATCAGGTCAGCGCAACTCCGTTCGAGTGGCCAGCGTTACAAGTCGTCATCGTAGGCGTGCTCCAACCGTGCGAGCGACAATCTTACCAGGCAATTACGCAATCCATATCGAGAGGCGGCGTTCCTTCAATTATAACAGTTGCGACGGAGATGGGATACCAAGAGTGACGAATACGCAGATTTAAAACTGTTGCTGCAGCAACAGCTTAAGTTGATTTCCGTGCTAACCGAAAAGCTTTCCCGTTCTTCCCATCATGCAGGTCGAAGCGCCAATTCTCAGTCAATGGACCATGTGGTTAGCGGCATCAGCGAATTCCTCTACGACGCCAAGGCCGGGGTAACGTTCGAATCCTGGTACAAGCGGTACGTCGACCTGTTCACCGTTGACTTGGCTTTCCAGGACGACGCGTGGAAGGTCCGCCTGCTTCTGCGCAAACTTGGTACGCTCGAACAGCACGGCTGCACCAACTTCATCTTACCGAGGAACCCACGCGACGTTACCTTTGACGAGACGGTCCGAACGTTGTCACAGATTTTTGGCGAGCAGTCCTCTCTGTTCAATGCTCGTTACCAGTGTCTGCAGCTGGCCAAACGTGATGCCGACGACTTCATCACGTACGCGGCCGTGGTTAACCGTGAATGCCAACGTTTTCAACTTGGCTCGCTCACCGAGGACCAATTCAAATGCCTGATCTTCGTCTCTGGCCTCCAGTCTCCACATGATGCTGATATCCGGACGCGCCTTCTGTCCAAGCTACAACAAGAACCTGGCCGAGGAGTATCAAACGCTGCTCAAGCTGAAGCACGATTCTGCCATAATCCAGAACGCCGCCGCACCTGGTACGCTCCAGTCAATCACAGCACCGAGGGCGCAATCGTCCGCGCGCCCCATCCAATCCGACCGAGCGAAGTCCCCACCCTATGCATGCCGATTCTGTGGTGCCTCGCATTTCCACCGCGACTGCAATTTCCGCCAGCATCGTTGTCAACGTTGTGGCAGGGTGGGGCACCGGGATGACTACTGCCATCCTCCATCTCCCAAGGGGGCCAAAACTGGGCTTGCCCCCACCCACGATCCAAAGAAGAGGTCCCGACCCCGACGCACACCCAAACCTGGTCCGGTTGGCAGCTCCCTGAGCCTGCTGGCCACGTTCCAAATCAACGCTGCGGATCGGAGAAAGTTCGTCGACGTCTTGATCAATGGTCAGTCGGTCCGATTGTAGTTAGACACCGCGTCGGACATCACGATCATCTCCGAGGATCTTTGGCGATCGCTTGGCAAGCCGCCGTTCGAACCGACTTCCCAATCTGCCACCAGCGCCTGTGGTGGTCGCGTGCAGCTAACTGGGCAGCTGCACTGCTCCGTCTCCCTCCGGAGCGCCACGTTCAACGCGACCTGCTACATCACAAAGGCGAAGCTCAACCTGCTTGGTCTCGACTGGCTTGAAACCCTTGGCTTGGCCGATCTTCCGCTTCGGGCCATCTGCAATGCGGTACATTCTCCGACAGTACCAAACGATCGAACCGCCGACCTCATCAGACAGTTCGCCTCGGTATTCCAGGATGTTCTTGGCCGCTGTACACGCACTCGCGCCGCGTTACAGCTAGTACCTTGTGCGCAACCGGTATTCCGTCCCAAAAGGCCTGTCCCCTACGCAGCCTTACCCTTGGTCGATGCGGAACTCCAACTTTTGGAAGACATGGGCGTCCTGGTGCCTGTGTCCTATTCCGCCTGGGCAGCGCCGATCGTCGTGGAATGGATCGCTCCGCATCTGTGCCGATTTCTCCACTGATCGCAACGCAGCACTAGAGCCAAATTGCTACCCGCTACCGATCCCAGCCGGTCTCTTCACGATACTCAACGGTGGCACCTGTTTCGCTAAAATCGACCTGGCAGACGCCTACCTGCAGATCGAGGTCGCCCCTGAGTCACAAGCCCTTCTGACGATCAATACGCATCGTGGTCTTCTCCAGTACACCAGGCTCCCATTTGGTGTCAAGAGCGCTCCAGCTATTTTCCAACAGACAATGGACGCTATGATCTCTGTTATTCCGGGTACGGCCGCGTGCCTGGACGATCTACTCATTGTTGGTCGCACCCAAGAAGAGCTTCGAGAGCGTCTGGCTGCAGTACTTCAACGGGGCCGGGAGTACGGTTTCCGCCTGAAACCTGAGAAATGCCAATTCTTCCTTCCGTCGATCAAATACCTTGGTTTCGTTTTTGATGCCCATGGCCGTCATCCTGATCCTGAGAACATCAGAGCCATCCAGCAGATGCCAGCTCCAGCGGATGTGTCACAACTGCGGTCTTTCTTGGGTCTTATCAGCTACTACAGCGCCTTCCTGCCATCGCTACACGATGTTCGAGCCCCGCTCAATCGGTTGTTGCAGAAAGACGTTCCTTGTCACTGGTCCCCCGCATGCGAAAAAGTTTTCGTTCGCCTGAAAGTCATGCTGAGTTCTGATCTACTGTTGACCCATTACGACCCAGCCTTACCGATTTTGGTCGCTGCTGATACTTCTGCCTACGGGATCGTAGCAGTTCTCTCCCATCGATTCCCAGCTGGCTCCGAGAAAGCTGTTATGCACGTCTCTCGCAACCTGACGCATGCGGAGAAGAACTATGGTCAGATTGATTAATTCGTAATATTGTTCTGCGATCCCATTCGCTGCATTTGTTCTCCTGTGCTAATCATTTCCCCCTCTTTTCTGATGTTAACAGTCCAGAAACATATACTTGAATTCAGTGATGGCAATAACTGATTTCCTATGCGACTTTTGCCTATGGCCAACTCGTACAGTCATCTGTCTCCGGCTGTCACGCTACACAATATATCGTATGATCGGCTCGATCGATTTTTACGCCGATGTACAAAACATACCTGCCTATTTTTTACATTAACGATATAGTACCCCTTTCACATAATTTTTCTTTTCTATATTCCTCCTTATTTCATAGTTGGCCACGAATGGACTGATCTCCTATGGTGACGGATTACAGCTTCCAGATTATAAAAGATGTTACCTATGCAAGGCAAATTGCCACCAGCTGTCTGGCGTATAAAAAAGTGCCATAATTGAATGATCCGCATGACGGACAGGGCTGAGCCTTCATGGCCCATAATATATGTTCAAAAGCAGCTCTAAAATGAACAAAACAAATGATATACAGGTGACGGCTCATATGCTACTATGCCACACCGGCACACGGCCAGCTATTGCATGGAAGTGCGAGCGAAACCTTTCGAGGGAATACCTTGCATGGAAGCAGGTCCCCTGGGGATGGTTCCACGAGTGGCCGTATTACTTTAACTGGACATCTGTTTAAATCTGCTTACGTTATTGTTCTTGATTTTTAATTTCTTTAATGCTTAATCCTGCCAATTAGTTTAGTACCTGTTTTGGATCCATTGTAAAAAGCGTGAACAAATTGATTATTTTTTTGCGATCCTGTTGTACACATTGATCAGACCACATAGTTGGACTGCACCTCGAAACACCGAGGAATATAACACTTCTTTATTTATTTATAGATAGGGAAGGAAGCCCTTGCCATTGTCTTTGCCGTCACTAAGTTCCACAAGATGCTGTATGGCCGATGGTTCACGCTACTGACCGATCACAAGCCCCTACTTTCAATCTTCGGTTCAAAGAAGGGCATTCCGGCATACTCGGCTAGTCGACTTCAGCGTTGGGCGGTCATTCATTCTGGTTACGACTTCGAAATCCGCTACTGCCGTACTCAGGAGTTTAGTCAAGCCGACGGTCTCTCCCGCCTCATTGACAAACATGCCGCAGTAGAAGACACAGTGATTGCCGCTGTAACCGTCGAGGACGACGTTCGTTGTCAAGTATCGAACGCTATTCGAAGTCTCCCTATCACTGCCGCCGACCCACGTCGTGCAACTGCTCAAGACCCTGTCTTGCAGAAAGCCGTCACTTACGTTCAGACGTGCTGGCCAAACACTACCTTGTCTGGTGAACTCAAACAACTGCATCAACGCCGCGACTCCCTTTCTGTGGTCGATTCCTGTCTCATGACTGCAGATCGAGTTGTCGTTCCTTCATTTCTCCGGCAAGCTGTACTCCGCCAACTCCATTCTGCTCACCCCGGTATGAACAGAATGAAGGCAGTTGCCCGCAGTTATGTGTATTTGCCTGGCATTGACAACGACATTCAAGATTTGGTCCGCCGCTGCTCACGATGTCAACAAGCATCCAAGATGCCACCATACCAATCACCAGTTCCTTGGCATCCGCCAGCAAAACCATGGTCTCGAGTGCACATCGATTAAGCTGGTCCCATCGATGGCATTTCCTATCTGGTCGTGGTCGACGCCTATTCCAAATGGCCAGAAGTGGTCGCCGTCAACCCACCAACCGCATCCGCCACTCTGGCTTGTCTCCAACGTATCTTCAGTCAACGTGGCCTTCCCGAGGTTTTGGTGTCCGACAATGGTACCCAGTTTACGTCTTCCGTCTTCGAGGACTTTTGCCGCCGACACTGCATCGAACACCTCCGCTCACCGCCTTACCATCCCCAATCTAATGGTCAAGCGGAGCGATTTGTCGACACTTTCAAGAGAGCGCTTTTGAAATCTCGCGGGGAGGGGACCGTGGATGAGTGTCTTCAAGACTTTCTGCTCTCGTACCGGTCCACACCGAACCCAGCTACGCCAGGATGCCAGTCACCATCCGAAGCATTGATGGGCCGTAAGCTACGCACAATCAACGAAGCGCTCATTCCGACTGAGAAGCCACCTTGTCACTCTGGCGCCTACAGCAAGCACAGAGAATTCGTCGTTAGAGCTCCAGTCTACGCTCGCGATTACCGAGCAGGTCATCCTCGCTGGATCAAAGCAACAGTGACGCCAAGGCGAGGTGACATGCTGCATGACGTTTCCGTGGGTGATGACACCTGGGTTCGTCATCGCTATCAACTTCGTCCGCGCCACGGAAAAACTCCACGCCAGCCAGCTATCCCGCGCGCTTGCCGCTGCACATCCTGCTGGATACCTTTGGAATGATTCCACAACGGGAGACCACGGTCGAAGCAACTCAATCGCCGCCGCATCTGGAGAACCTGCCTTGCCGACGAACAGGAAGAATTCGGAGGTCGCCGAAATCCCTCCAGGTCAATCCTCGCCAGAAGCGGTACGTTTTCTCTTCAAAGGGAGGTGTTGCGGGCACGTCAAATATTCCCGCAAAAACACGCCAGAAATCCCGGCAGAATGGCTGTGGAAACCGAGGTCCAATTCCTTCCCACAACGCAGCAGAGCTCAGCCACTCCGAGACGCGCCCCAACTGCGCACCTTTCGACAATGCTCATTTGCAAACTACCACCTCTGCGTGGTGACTGTTTCCCTAACTTAATAACCCATAGCACTGGCTGTGATCGCCCTTTGTCGGTCGTAAAAGAGCCTACAGAGGACCACTTGCCTTTTCCTTCTCTTCGCCTCAGTTGGGAGTCGGTCGGGTCACGTGATTGCGTGTGAGTCGTTAGCTGGCCAGCCTTCGCGTCTAAGTCATTAGCGCGCGTCTATCGTACCCCCCTCTCGTGTGCGTCCGTTTCCGAGGTCTCAGCGTCTATCCGAACAAGTGCGGCTAGGATCGTTCACACGCTCGCTCAATTTTCCGTCTCACCGGCTAACCTAGTGTCATCAGGTCAGCGCAACTCCGTTCGTGCGGCCAGCGTTACAAGTTGTCATCGTAGGCGTGCTCCAACCGTGCGAGCGACAACCTTACCAGGCAATTACGCAATCCATATCGAGAGGCGGCGTTCCCTCAATTATAACAGGGCCAGACTTCGGAACCGTAGAGGAGGGTGGAACACATGGTTATCTTGTAATCTCTGCTCTTCGTAGCGAGAGTAGTGTCACACCAACGTCACGGATGGCGAAGATTGGAAAAGGCGCCTCTATCCTTTGCTATACAGTGAGTGACCTCAGCTGTTTTTCCACGCGCGCTATTATAGGTAGCTATATAATTGATTTTCGGAATAACTGACTAATCGGCACTAAGGGATCGCGCAGAGGATGACCGTGACAATCTTGGGAATGGACTTTTCATTTGCCGGTGGAAAGCATAGGCCAAAATGATTGACATCCGGTGCTTATGTATCCAGTGATTCATTGTACACTTGGGAGCTGTCAGAGATAAAAACCATGTCGTCGGCTAATCCAAGTCAATAAGTCGATCACCAGGATGCAGCCTCGCACGTTCTAGGTCGTGTTCAGTGAACGCCGTTATCATGACTTCGTCCATGGGGAAGTTAAAAAGGAAAGGTGACAGAGAGCATCCCTTTCTCTCACTGCTGGACATATTGAAGGACGGCGATAGCCTGTCTTAAGCGCGCACTCTGCCAGAAATACGCGCGCACAGCACTCTGATAGTGTTTACATATCTATCAGGCACACTCTTCCTGAGCAGACAGTCCCAAACGGCACTCGATCCACAGAATCAAAGGTAACTTCGATGTCGAGGAACACGACTACGGTGGGTGGCAAAACCATATGACGGTTTTCCAGCAAGTGAGGTAAATTAAACATGTAGTAGTGCAGCCTTGATTTCAGCCAAATCTGGCTTGCACCTCGCTAATATGTCTTTCACCGGTTCAAGCCAGACTGTGCAGAACGACAGAGGCAAGCGACTGAAAGGTGAATTAACTCAAACTGATTCCAATGTGATCACCGCATTCCGAACATGAACCTCCCCGTCCTGTCTCGACCTGATGTTAACGAGCTACGAACAACGAGTGCGTGACGTTAGGATCATGGAGGCCCTGGCTACGACCCGCCACTCAGTACTGATAGCTGATATGGAATTATCTTTGCCGCACTCACATCCGCTGCCACCAACTCACAACTACTGGAAAACGGATTTCGATGGTCTAGCTCGAGCCGCGAGCCAACTGGATTGGTCTCTGTCACAAACTGCATCTGTGGAAGATCGTTGGATATTTATAATGGAGAGATTGACATCATTGTGTTCCCAATTTGTGCCATTGAAATGTCGGAAGGTTGGACCGATTAAGCCTCATTGGTTTGACGAGGAGTATGGAAACCTGGCTCGGAGGCGGCGCAGACTGTGGGACAAATTCCTCCTCTCTGGCTCTGCCAATGATTACGAAAGGTATAAATGTCAGCGGAACATCTACAACAGTGCAAAAAAGAATAAGAGCCGACATTTCGAAGAGCAGCTTGCATTAGCCGCGAAGACTGCCCCAAAGAGAATCTTTGCATACGTGAAGCGACGCTTGAAGCCGGCGGGTGATGTGCCAGTGCTGGATGGTACGGATGGACAGCCCCTAACCTCTAGCACTGAGTGTGCGGCCGCGTTGGCGGCGCACTTCGCTTCTGTATTTGCGAATAACCAGGTGCCTGTTCCGAGTTCGACGTGTACCGCTTTTACCGAACTCGACAGTCTGCATTGCGGCGTTGAAGAGGTAGCTCAACTACTCGCCAACCTTGACGGCACCAAACCTGCCGGACTTGATGTGCTTCACCCACTGGTTCTCAAGTCACTTTCAACCATCCTCTCTCCTGTCGTGACTGACCTTTTCAACAAGTCGCTGTCCCAAGGTTTGTTGCCGGTTGACTGGAAGTGTTCGGTAGTGAAGCCTATTCCGAAAGGCGGCGACACTAGAAAAGTAGACAATAACAAGCCAATTTGTCTGACACCTATTTTGGAAAAAGTTGCTGAGAAAATCGTGAAAAAAGGATTGCTGCAGTTGCTACAGTCAAACGAGGTCCTGACGACCGCACAGCACGGTTTTGTGCAAGGTCGCTCATGCATTACAAACCTGCTTGTGACAAGGCATGAGTGGTTGAAGGCAATAAACAATGGGAAGTCCGTCGACGTGATATTCATCGATCTCAGTAACGCGCTCGACAAGATCAGTCATAAGGGCCTCCTTCACAAATTCAGAATGTGCGGTGTCCGCGGCTCACTGCACCAGTGGATCCGCGACTTGCTTGTTGCATGAAAGTGGAGGGTACAGGTCGATGACTATCTAACTGACTGGTATCCATTTACAAGTGGCGTGCCTCAAGACACTGTGCTGGGGCCCACTCTGTTCCTGATCCACATCAACGATCTACCGCAGCTTCTCCGGTCGTCGTGTGCCTTGTCTGCAGACGACATGAAGATTTGGAGAGAAATTGACACTGCCGACGACTGTGGCGCACTTCAGCAAGACCTCAATCACCTATCAACATGGTCTGCAGCAGTTCATCATCCGGTCAACCCAACCAAGTCTGCATTTATGAGCCCGGAGAAAGGTGCTGACGGTCGAATGTACACCCTTGACGGCCAACCGCTACATTAAACATCCTCCGTGAAGGGCGTAGATGTACAGTCGCGTTGCGATTTGAAGTCCGTGGACAACACGAACAGGCTATATCGTAACGGACTGTTCATACTTTGGGCGCTTAAACGTAGCTTCGGCACATGGTCTGAAGAGGTTGCCACTCGCCTGTCCTCTTCTATCATTAGACCAATGCTAGAGTACTCTTCGCCCGACTACTTTCCGATTACCGGAGGCGAGGCACAAAAGATCGAACGGGTCCAACACGTTGATACCAGGCTGATCCCGAGTTTACGTGGCTTTGGGTATGAAGACCGGTGCGAGAAACTAGGACTCTACACCTTGTCCTACCGTCGGGTTCGGGTCGACCTCATTATGATCTACGATATTTTACATCTCGGTGACTTCCCAATGCTAAGGCCAATGCTGCACTTACGAGGGCCATGTAGAACACGCGGACACAGATAGAAACTTGTCGTGCGGGTGAGAAATTTGTTCCCCACCCACTGTGCTTCGAACGGAGAGTGGTACATATTTGGAACAGTTTACCTGAACATGTGATGGAGGCAACATCTGTGCCACAGCTCAAAACGTTGTTAGATTTGTATTTTGCCACTATTCGATTCAGAGAACGACTGCACACTTACGATGACATATCACATTTGTGAATGCCGATATTTTAAATATTACATGAGAATGATAAGGATATTCACGGCTGGCAATTTTTCTAACGTTTTTCACCATATTTCGAAAGAGTTGTACAGAATCCATTTCTACTTGCTCTATAATACAGTATTCAGTAGACTGGGGCAGTTTCTTCCACACATCTACCAGTAAGCTGTACAAGTCTTCCAGGAATGCTTATCCCTCGAATTTTAACAGGGCTGGAAGTAATCTATCCGCTCCTGCGACCTCATTCATTTTTAACAATGTGATTTCACGTTCGACTTCCGTGTGAGTACTTAGATCTAGTGGCTCGGCCCAGGGAGAGGGACAATCAATGCCCCCAAAGGAAGAAGATAACTCATGATGATTAGACTAGGAGTAAAATTCGTGTGTTCTCGGTCTGTCCCACTAAAGTGTTGGAAGCTCAGACCAGTTGAGCTAAACCGATCTCATAAGAAGTAGGGCAAAATGGCTCGGGGGATGGTGAAATACTGGGACAAATTCACCCTCTTCGGGTCTTCCGACGACTACGAAGAGTATAAGAGGCAGCGAAATATCTGTATAGTCAAGTCAAGAATGCGCTTTTATACACTCATGAAGGGTGATTTTTCAGCGGTAACACATGTGCGATCGAAAGGGTAAAGAAAGCTAATATAATACACTCAAACACAGTAAAAAAACGGCGGCTAAAACCATGTTTCATGTGTAGTACAGGATCACTAACATAACAGTTTAACTCTTGAATGGTAATATTCGCATCAAGCAGAGATCTAGCCAGATAAAGTATGGCTAAAGTGGTCAGATTTTTCGCGGGCCAAAGGGAGACGCTTAACCTACCACCCTTCAGTGTTTCAACATATGCAGACCGTACAAAAAATAAAAAGCTGCATATTTACATGTATTACTTCACTGCAATAACAAATAGCACATATGTAAATAGTTAGTACAATGGCTGCGGTACTGAATTTGATGTGCTGCTTGACATTCTATCATGTGAAACTACATTTGTAGAGCACTACTTCCCAGATGGTGTTTTCTGTAGTAGATCTGATGGCTGCATCAGCATATCTTGAAGTCATTCGCAGGGAGACACAGTGCTCTTGTCATCAAAATTGCATTTCACCATAGGCAACACTTTCAGTGATCGAACGCGAACAAGAGTGATTTGGTTTGCACAAGTATCAGAAAATAAAGCATTCGTAGGAAATTTTATCTGATGAAATCCTCAAGTATCTGTAACAGACAAGCTACTGAATTGCGACTGTGTGAATCTAAACAATCCTTGGGAAAAATGCTGCATACGCACCTCATTGTGTTGCAAGTCAAAGAATTTATGCAACTGGACTGCAGAGTGGAGTCAATGTATGAAGAATGGGTTGAAGTGTAGGTGCAAGGGACAAGTGCCCCATAATATGTGCAAACGGTCTGCATATTAGCTTCCTCGTTTATTTAAACCATTAAATTTATTCCCATTCAAATATTACGTTACTTCACTTTGCGCTATGCAAAACTAATTTTCCTTTCTCTCTTTACATTTGTTGTGCACTGTTAACTGTTATCAGTTCTTTTTCTGAGAAAATACCTTATTCACCTGTGATAGTCCTTGATGCTCTGTGAAGTCCACTTTCTACACCAATTACCCTACAACTATATTGTCTGGAGTCGCTGGATCTATCTCAAAATCGTTCATAGAGCCTTTTATTCCTTATTTTTATTTTTTCGATGTATTCCCTATTTAAAACCTGAAGTAAAAGTTGTCGGTTCTATACCACACATTTATCATTATTTGTATTTTGCCAACTTCTATACTTCATTTTTTCACTGTTCACTACGACTAGGCCAATCTCCTGAGGTAACGGAATGAAGCTACTGGATAGTTTAGTACATTCACCTATGACGAATTGTCACAGACTCAATGATGAGAAAAGGTATGCCGACCCAAGGCAACTTGACACATTCATCCAGTGGGAAATGTGTCAGACTTGAAGGAGTCAGAAGCCGAAATGGGCTGAATAGCCTAAAAGATCATGGAACAAATAAACAACATGAGAGCTCACTTGTCGGTGAGCCTATTACTCATTATATATAAAAAGAGACATAAAATAGAGCTAGTATGGTGATGACTCATTTCCTGTTGTGCCACACCGATACGAATCCGAATAGGACGTGGAAGTGCGGATGAAACCTTACGAGGGAGAATACCCCGCATGATAGCAGGTCTCCGCGTGTCGGTTGTTCCACAGTTAGCCGTAATAATTCTGTTGTGCTTTTTCAATAACCACCTCCATCTAGTTTTTAAACTCTCCTCCTTTGTATTGTTTCTATCAATTGCTGTTTTCCTAAGCTTCTTGTATTCTGCAATGTTCAGTCTCTTTTCGCATTGCGGCACATTAGCTGGTGATAAGTTTTCGATGAAAAGCAACGCCAAAGACGAATAAAAGCAGCCGAATATAAGGTGGCATTAGGATGTGAAATGGGCCTGAAAGAGTATTTAAAAAAAACATGAGCTCACTTATTCTATATAAATATATTCTGTATACGAACGTCCATAGACGGAGTTGGTATGATGGCTCGCTTGCTGTTATGCCAAACCGATATGAATCCGAATGTGACGCGGAAGTGCGGTGAAACCTTACGAGGGAATCCACCGCATGAAAGCAGGTCCCCTC
>CALYDF020007844.1:0-12179 GCA_944474145.2 Dicrocoelium dendriticum | reverse complement strand
TTTTCGAAGCAGTATTAGCTAAGCCCTTTTCATACTGAAGTCGGGCCAACCTAAGATGTAGCTTACACTAATTTCAAACCAACCGATATTTGTCAAACGTGCCGTTTGACGGAGCTGTTCGGTAAGCTCGCCAGCCTCTAGACCGCTTCTTTAGCAGGCCCTTCCCCGCGGAATAAAAATAAAAATATAAAATATAAATGTTATATTCCTCGGTGTTTCGATGTGCAGTCCAACTATGTGGTCTGATCAATGTGTACAACAGGATGGCAAAAAAATAATCAATTTGTTCACGCTTTTTACAATGGATCCAAAACAGGTACTAAACTAATTGGCAGGATTAAGGCATTAAAGAAAAGAAAAAGCAGGAACAATAACGTAAGCAGATTTAAACAGATGTCCAGTTAAAGTGATACGGCCACTCGTGGAACCATCCCCAGGGGACCTGCTTCCGTGCAAGGTATTCCCTCGAAAGGTTTCGCTCGTACTTCCATGCAATAACTGGCCGTGTGCCGGTGTGGCATAGTAGCATATGAGCCATCACCTGTATATCATATGTTTTGTTCATTTTAGAGCTGCTTTTGAACATGTATTATGGGTCATGAAGGCTCAGCCCAGTCCGTCATGCGGATCATTCTATTATGGCACTTTTTATACGCCAGTCAGTTGGTGGCAATTTGCCTTGCATAGGTAACGTCTTTTATAATCTGGAAGCTGTAATCCGTCACCACAGGAGATCATCCCATTCGTGGCCAACTATGAAATAAGGAAGAATATAGAAAAGAAGAATTATGTGAAAGAGGTAATATACCGTTAATGTAAAAAATAGGCGGGTATGTTTTGTACATCGGCGTAGAAATCGATCGAGCCGATCATACGATAAATTGTGCAGCGTGACAGCCGGAGACAGATGACTGTACGAGTTGTCCATAGGCAAAAGTCGCATAGGGAATCAGTTATTGCCATCCCTGAATTCAAATATATGTTTCTGGACTGTTAACTTCAGAAAAGAGGGGGAAATGATTAGCACTGGAGAACAAATGTAGCGAAAGGGATCGCAAAACAATATTACGAATTAATCAATTTGTGGGGAAAATTACGAAAATAGTTCCTGACGTCAACCAGTAAATAATTTTGCTCTCGGTTTTAAACAGAAGACAGTTGATATGAATTAATTTTAAAGGGAGTAAAACCGCATGGAAGGTAGCGTTAAGGAATAGCATAAGAAGCGGTTTGTAGCAGTTCATCCTAGCTGATCAAGTTTTCTCTGGTGCAGTAGAGTTGATGTTCTCCGGTATCATACATGATCCGGCCCTTCTTCATACAGTTTTTCATCGACAAGTTGAATGTTTAAGATCCATTTCGCTCTGTCCGTTGACAGATAAGCCTTTATCATTTTCTTGAACATGCAGAAATGTTCAATACATCTAGTCTCTTTTGGCAGCTTATTCCAAATGGAGCCATACCTAAGAAGATAGAAATTTCTCCTTAGACTGCTCTTGAATTTAGGTAAATAGAATATGCATTCGTTATCTCGCAGTTCATAAGTGGTGTTGTCCCGAAAGTGCAAATGATAGGTTCCAATATATGCTTTCCGCCACGCGAGTTTGTGGAGGAAGCACAGATTTAGTTGCATTCTTCGTAACCACAGAGGTTCAAAATTCAACTGCTTGCACCTATCTCGGTATGAAAGAGCGGTTGAACAGCCAAATATGCGCCTCGTAAAGGCGCGCTGGACGTTTTCAATGGCTCTCAAGTCAGCCTTTCGCAAGTTACTGAACACAGCACAACAATATTCAAGCAAAGGCCAGCTACTGATTTTGAAAGCAGTTAGTCTGGTTTCTTTCAAGGTTAGCAGGTGGCATATGAGCCCGACCGACTGCTTAGCCTTTTTCACTATATGATTTGTATGTTCGCTAAAGTTTAACGAACTAGAATATCTTAAACCTCTCCACAGAGGCTGCGCTCTCGATCCCCTTCTTTTTACCAGTGGGACTTGAGGTGCAGAAATGTCGACAAGGTGAGCCTTAAGCTTTTCCCAGGCTATGTGAACAGTGTCCGTCTCAGATATCAAACAAGGCGAGGACCTAGCTCTATTCCGCATCGCCTGGAAGTCCGCGGCCCAAATGTTCGGATACCAACTGGTAGTAGCTTGGCAAGGCCTGGAAAGACAAGCAAACGTGATCGCTAGCGCCAAGAGGCGAGTCGTATTTAATGTCATTTACAAAGTCAAGTGACTTAGCAAAAACAAGATCTAAAATGGACGGCTGCTGATTGCCCATGTACCTAGTGGGGAGGTCCACGAACTGGTGTAGTGGTACCTGCAGCGTTAAGTCCAGCAGTTCTGTACCGAACGATCCCAGCGCAGAACTGCAAGATAGATCATCCCAACAGACCTCTGGGAGGTTGAAGTCTCCCAGCACCAGACACTTGTTCGCAGAGTGAGTGCGTATAAACTCTATGGTTCCATTTGAGGTGCTCATAGGGCTTTTGTACACTAACACGACCGTAACTTGAACCGAGGAAGCGCAAATCAGTATTGCGAGTGCCTCAACAGATTTGTCGAGAGACTGAAAAACGCTGGTCCTCAATACGTCGATGTGATAACTCACATAAAGTGCTACACCACCCCCTTGACGGCCAGTGGAGCGGTCATCGCGGAACAATGCGTTTAACGTTCATATTTCTTGCGTCGTAGTAATTGGCACGGAACGTCACATGATGTTCGACATGATATCTGTCCTGCGTTTAGCTGAAGTAAGATTGACCTTGGGTTTGTTGTTCACTGGGTTCCCGGTCGATAAACTTCCCCGGCACATGGCTCAATGGTCGTATGCACTTTTAGATTATGTTAGTCACGCCGTCTGGACTGCCTCAGTTGTCTGGTCCGCTTAGAGGGAACTGTGCCTGCGGGATTGGTAGTGGTGCGTCACTATGCCCACGGGTAGCCCCTTCGGTCTGAAGATCTGAGGCGTCTTCAAGTCGTTGATCATCGTTATTTGCGAAGCATTGCTGGTGTCGGATGGCACTAGCGTATCCCCAAGGATAATGTGCGTAGGCGAGTACTAGGTAGTGATAATCATGCTAGCACCCTAGAACAACAGATTGCACTGAATAAGTTGCGTTGGCTCGGGCACGTGCTACGCATGTCTGGTCACCGGTTACCTAGGAGGGCCGTGTTCGGTCTACCAGGTGTAGAATGGCGCAAGGCTCGAGGTGGACAGAAGTTGACTTGGCAGTGGGAAATGAAGTCACTGACAACCAAACTGGGTGCCGTTGGTCCGTCTCGCCTTCCGGGTTGGAGTCCACGTGACTCACCTTGTGCTTAGATCGAGACTTTGCAAGACATGGCTCTCAACCGACACCAGTGGCGCGTCTGCTGCCGTCTCCTAATCGGATTGCCTGTTTAAAGTGTGTTTGGTGCTGAGTTATCTGCGGGGTAATGGCTGATTATGACGTGGGGCAGCGAAAGCCGCAAGGAAGCTGTCTCGCCGATGCCGCTTTATCTTTGCACGATAGCCAGCTGTTTGTGACGGTACGTTGTCTACACAAGGTGTAGGCGCCTTGACCCTGAATGTTTGCTTAGGGCATTAAGGTTTCCAGGTAACTCCCCCTTTCTCTCCCTCTTCTTATTCTTTATTTCATAGGTCCTCATGGTTGTATGGCAGCGAAGCATCAGTTCAAATGGCTGATGTACTGCTGTTGATGATGATGATGATGATGATGGGTAGCCAAAATCATACAGGCTTTGTGCAGTGAAATGCAGGTGACAATACGTGGTAAGGTGAGGAGAGAAAATGTCTGTAGCTATGGTATACAGTGGTGCACAATACTACAATATATTGTCTGGTTGCCTTAAAGTAGCTCTGTCGAATGGCATCTCAAAGGTACTGATGAAACTCAAGTAAGCAGTTAAACATCTTGGCCATAGTGAGTAGACTCCCGAAGATCTCGTTTGTGGTGCACCAGCGTGTTGTTGGACTAACTTCAAAAATATAGATCCTGTCAGATAGAATTTAGTGAGCCGAATCGATTGAACGTGCTTTCAAAGAGGTGGCACAGGAATGTGATGGTATAAGTCCAATTTAACACAGAGCACAGGATTGCACCATTAGCATTCACACGCTGACAAAGTCACTACCAGAAGATCAATTTAATAGGCACGTCACTGCTTCGGAACTTTATTACTGAAACGGGTGGTGATGTACTGAATTATTAAAATGCAAACCTCAAAGTGGATTTGTCGATTATCTGGAAATCCGGGCCCCTGATTCGCTTGAATGCCGGCTATGCTTGAGGAACAAGGACACATGTCCACTAGCCGCGAATTACCACCCGAAAAATTCAGTTGGAAATGGACTGAAAACTGAACCAGGTTTTGAAAGTCGAGCTGAACAAGACAGTCATATTTTCATTCCGGAAGACATTAATTTGCACGACATGTAATCCTAAGAACCGATGGTGCACAGTTTGAAGCCTGTTGGACAGAGCTGTTACAGCTACCCTTTTTACAACCACATCACCTCTCATATTCGATTTCGGACTGCTAACTGGCTGCCGATCCTTGATCTTGTGGTCACCAAGGAAGAACTCATGGTCGACAGAATAGTTACAAGCACATAATTAGTTCACAGTGACCATGTTAATACTATGAAGAGTATTTTGAAGAGGATACATTGTATACTGTCACGTACTTCAGGGCGTTATACGCGCTGGTTAAGGCTTTTTGGACCTTCTCAAATGAATATCCCCCGGAAATCGCTTTGGAAGTTTTCACAAGGATATTCAGCACACCAGTAATGCACGCGTCGCAACAGAAATCCTTCCATCACCAAAGCAAGGCATTTCTGAGGAGAGTATGTAAATGCACATCCATGAGAGACTTGTGTAAAGAGCTTATAAGCACTCCCCGAATGCCATAAGCTGAACTTCATACGCGAACAGTGTGAAGTTTGTATTCAGGCTTGTCCACCATGTCTTAACCGAGACAAAATGGACTTGGAGAGGGTGTTCCGAGTGGGCACTCGGCTAGTGAAGGGTCTATGAGGACAGACGTATCCTGAACGCTTGCTCACTTTGGGGATGTACTCAATGCACTACCGAAGGATAAGAGGGGACCTGATTCTCACTTATCGTATTTTGACGGGTAAGATTGGTCCGGACTTCTCAGGGCTATTTAGTCCAACAACGTTGACTACTTTCCGCGGTTACTCACTGGAACCACGGTCTGGTAGGAGTAGTACGGAAACTCGTCTGTAGCACCGAGTTATAGATCGCTGAAATTCGCTTCCAGATCACGTGGTTATGGAACCTACTGTTAAGGGTTTTGCGCGCTAGCTCGATGCTCTTGGGGGGGAACAGCAAACTTTTCCTTTTCCTAGCTGACTAACCATCACTTTCCATTTATTTTTTCAATGACTCAAATACCTTGGTATTCCACTTGCTTAGCTCTTTCCACTTTCTCTTTTGCCTCCTGAGTTTACTTTTTTCTCTTTCTTACTTCGCGTAGCCGGCCCAGCAGGGACTGCTAGGGCAGGATACGTAGGCAGTAATTTGTTGGACAGGGTGTGATTCGGTCTTTGTTTTAGCTCATTCAGTATTTCAAAGTTCGCTAACTCCTGGTTTAACGACCCGCCGAAAAAGGAACACTCACGGGATCATTCTATCGTTCCAGTCCCGCTTGAACTTGAACTTGCGTGAAATTGATCCGCGAAGACAACATGACGCATCAGCAAGAGTTAATGAGGCGATTCTGCATGAATCGCACACTTACACCCGCATGTTAATAGCCTTCGTAAGGTGGATCGCGGAATTTCAGCACTGCTCATGACCGACGGTTCCAAGTCGTCAGCAACGAAAGCAACCAAAAATTAACAGTTCAATTACTTATATACAGTGGACATTATCGGCGTCTAAGCGGCGATCTCATAATTGTGTACCTGATCCTGAGAAATCCCAACCACCCATGCCATTCCCTTCCAATATTCAGTCAAAACACCCCGCTAAGAGGTCACCAGTCTAAGCTGGTCACGCAGTACATCCGCCTGGAATGTCGACGAAAGTATTTCTCCCTTCGAGTATCACAGCCTTGGAACGCCCTCCCGGAACATGTAATTAATGAACCCACCCTATCCCTTTTCAAAAGTGCCTTGACGATACTCTGTCACATTTACACTACGTGCTATAGCCCATGACCACCAGATGCTGGCACTAATACACAACAGACAGTGGATAGTGCCATAACCCTATTCGAGAATGAGTCACGCCAAACCCCTTGCACAAAATTTGATAAATGCGACTACTATAGAAACTGGTTTTCTGTACCCCGTCAACACAATAGAGTTGTACACGAGTAAGAGTTGTCCTTGCCATCTTTAATTTTTTTCTCACCTATTGCGTGATCAATAACAACTCCCCTTATTGCTTTGTGTGTGCACATTTTCATTGCAAACGCCCTTTATACGGCAGTGCAGTTAAATCTGTAATCGGCCAAACTGACGACTCCATTGTCCCTTACTCTATCTTTTCTCACTCTAAACACCCTGCAGGACACGTCAAACACCTGCTTTTTACCCGTTATAAATCATTGTTCATTATTCCATATGATAACGAGCCCAATGATTGTCGCTGTTTCTATTGTCCAACCGTCAGGTTTGTCCAATAATACCTTTACTTCAGAAGCCGTTGTCTCTACATACCACAGCTCTCCTATGGTAGATAAAATTCGGCCGAAATCTCTACAGTAGCAGCCAGTGATCCGGCAGAATCACTGTAGTCACAATGACGCTGTTAATTACTGCCCGATACCACTGCTTCCTGTCCTATCCAAACTTATAGAATCAATCATTGAAAACGAAATATCTGGACTATAATAGGTCCGGAGCAATATGGCTTCCGTCAGCCACGCCAATGCACCAGTAAGTTAGCAACTGCACGCAGTAGTTGGACTGAAGTAGTTGACGGTTGAGCAGGAGTCCATATCACCTACCTGGTCTTCTCAAAAGCGTTTGATCGCTTAGACCATCGAATTCTCCTACAGACATTTCGGAACTACGGTATTGGTGACCCAATGCTTTTGACGAGAAAGCCTACGTTAGATAAACCATTTTATACACGAACCTCGGTTGGAGGTGAGAGTTCGGCAGTCTGTCCGATGCAATTGATGTGTAGTGCAGTTTGCCAAAAGGCTCAGTTCTAGGGTCTTGTCTATTCTTGGTTTTCATAGATGAGCTTGCCTGATTAATCAGTTCCGATTTCCTACTCTTTGCAGATGATATCAAGCTATGTAGAGCGATCAGGAGACCGAACGACTAGGAGGTCCAGTGCGATCTTAACACGATTTCGAACCGGTCACTTCAGAATGCCCTACTATTCAATGTAGAGAAATGTCTCATTGTTCAACTGAGCAATAGGCGGGGCTACATCGGTTGGCTTCGTTCACATATATTACAAAGTGCTTCCAAGGGATGTGACTTGGTGTGTTCATTCAGAGTGACCTTAAGTGTGAAAAACCGTCTGAGAGTTTGGAAAAGAGGCGACCAACACGTCGGCCCGCTGCGGTGGGCATTCTGGAAATTTGACCTATCCATCTTCCAAATTACGCATTATTCTTACGTGCGCGCTCACGTTGGATATGCAACCAAAGTCTGATAATCTCGGCTGAAGTGTGACCTCTAGGAGCTAGAGACATGGCAACGCAGGGCTACAAAGGAGGTGAAGTGTCTACGCAATCGCCCTTACCAGCAAATGTAGAAGCCACTGGGAGCTTTCAGCGGACACTATCGAGTGCTACGCGGTAATTTCATATTAGTGAACCTAAACACGTATGCTCTCACTCACTGAAATAGCCATAGTGCTAATCTCAGCGGTTACTGCTTGAAATTGAGTGAATAATACAGCCGTCTAGCAAGCATAGTTCGCCCTCCTTGGAACTCTCCCACACTCAATTGTCACCCACAAGTTGGATATTTCTAAAAATGGTGGGATGTTTCCCTTGGCACCCTCACTTTGTTACCTAGGCAGTGTTACTTTGGAATATATTAATCGTTCTCATACCGGATTCAAGTGTCACATTGACCTAAGGAAGCGGTACATGAGTGAGCTTTCTTATTTTATCTTGTTCTTACGGAACACCTCAGCTGGAACTGCTCATCATGTTGTCTTGTTTGCTTGCAATCCAGTCTCATTTCACACTACCGTTATTCAACAGCGCATTTGCTCGATAGACGCTTAAACCGACGACTCAACTTTTTGATATTTTAGTTTTACTTCAGTCATCCTACGGGACTTGTCAAGCACCTACTATTTTCCCGCGATAAATCATTGTTGATTAATGTCCAGGACTTTACATGTCGCAGCGAATGCTCCAAACTAGGTTATGAACCGAAAAATCATAAGTATAAGGTTCATAGCTAGTTCACAGGTCGGGTTACAATACTGCATTCCAGTTAACGTTCAGTCACCATCTAACAACAAGAGCAGGCCAAGTGAAAATGCATCATTTACAGTTTTGGAGGCACGCGAGCACTGCATGCATTCCATACGAAAAATCCACAGGCGTCGAAGTAACCGAAGGTGTTTTGCGCGTATGCATGAGGTTCCGGCGTTAAGTAATAGTACAGAAAAGCAGACATGTGGCGAATGCTGATTGCTGTGGAGGCTACATTAGGATTAACGTGGAATCATAAAAGTGCGTTAGATACAATGTTCCGCAGGGTTAGAGAGGTGGTCATAGTGGCAGTACACCCAGTTAGGTTATAGTCAGCAACAAACAAGCACCAAAAGATGTGCAATTTCGTTACAGTTGCCAAACCTACATGTGGCAGTGAGGCGCTCACTCTTTAAGCATATAATCTGTACACCATTAGACTGACACGCCAAACAGGACAGTCTGCAAAGTGAACGTCACAGCCGCAGCTTGATCGATAAGTCGCATCCAAGCTTGTATAGATCTGCATCAGGAAGCGCTTCACCTCACAGAGTGTGATAGCTCCTTACCACCATTCCGTCCGGCACTATTGGAGAAGACTTGAATAGGTAAATCATTGGATCTTAACGATCTTTATTACCCCAGAATTCACGCTTGGCTATAGCCCATACTAGATAGTTTTTATCTTCCCGTTTAGAAGATAGATGTATGCCATTACCACTCGTGCGATGAGGAAAAAGAGTGCGGAAAACCGAATAATCACAGTAAGCAATAACGTTGCGGTCACGAGTGCCGAGGAACCTGTGCCCCTTTGAACACATTCCGTACCGCCTGGGATACAAGAATAGGTAAATGAGTCGAAAAGGCAAAAGACAGAGAATTCAGTTAGTGTTTTTGACCTTATCTCTCCACTGTCAGCCAAAATAATGATGTTGGAGAAACAGTTAGCCGAACAAAATGAGAAACTAAAGTTGTTTGACTCCTTCTGAGATATTCATATGCCAGTTTCATACATAACTCAGACCCCGGCTAATCCAACACAAAAGCACAAAATTGGAGCATTAAACTTCCTAAATGCAGTCACCTCTGAGGTTACCCAAAGATGCAGAAGGGGAAATAACACCATCGCCCTCAACATAGCTGACAATATCACGATTGAGAACATTAGCCATAATGTTTCGAGGGCGTGCAACATCGCTGAGACCCATATTAGTTGTCGAAGATTGAGGAAAAAGCCTTTACGTTCTATTTGTCCGACTCTGTTCAGCTTTCGTAGCGAAAGTCTCGCAAATGCGTTTATCAAAAGCCAAAATACTTTAAGATGTTCCGGAATTTTGCAGTTATTCAATTCGAAGACAAATCACCTTTGCAACGTGAACTTCAACGAATGAGTGTAACTAATGTCTCGCCTGGGCCGAAGCAGAGTCATCCTCTATGTGCACCTCCTGAAGTGCCAAGAAGGATGTCATTCAACAGTGTTTGGTTCTCCCCCTCTAAAAACTTAGACAACGTTGGAGAGGCCACTCTCCACACAAGCGGTGCTAACCTTGGCGACAGCGTAGCGGAAATTGAGATGCTCACGCCTCTACACCACATTAGTCATGTGGACATAGGAAATAGTGTAAATTCACTCGATGCACCACATTCTGACAAACCAGTAGGGATTGGTATCCATCCCCACACCGCGATTGAAACAGATACAAGTCCAAAAACATCCCATGGAAGTATCGATAGCTCCAGTGAAAGCGCATTACGGTCCATTGTGTAGTCATAATTGACTACACATAGCAGCAGTGGTCATGGCCCACGCCCTAAGCGTCTTAGATCTGACAGGGGCTTTCATGCTGGAGAGGAGACTCCTCGTGTCCCAATGATAGTGGTGAATAATAATGTTGCTACACAGTGTGGCGCAAGGGGGGTAGGGGGGGGGGGGGGGGGAGGGGTGGGGGGACACACGCAACCACCCCCCACCCAAATAGACAAACATATAATTATAAAAACAAATAAAAAAAAAAAAAAAAACCGCCAAGAACTCAAAAAAGCAAACTATCAGCCTATGAACAAAGACAAAAACCAATAAAAACAATCGAAACAACAAAAACCATAACATTTACACCTCGAAATACCAAATACGACAAATAAAAAATATTCACCCCTATACAAATATAACAACAACAAAAAAAAAAAACAGACTACCATAAAAGGCATTCAAAAATCAACAGACAAATACAGATAACCAAAAACAACATGAGCGTAAAAACTAAAAATAGCATAGTACATTAAACACATTTAAATTAACCAAAGGTTTTTACCAAAAAACTGCTAGGATTACAAATTGGTAGAAAAATGAAGGATGCACTGTCATAATAAATAAAAAGATCTGAAGTGGTCATAAACAATATAAGGAAAAGAGAGAGATACACACAGGACTGTGAGTCAGGTAATTTACTACTTTATTCGACGTGAAATGGTACTCTTGAAAGCGGTGCACCGGATTGCTAGAGAGGGTACGTAGTGGCTGGTCAAGTCAAGTTTAGTATAATCTTTATGTACCCAAGTTGGTGCATTTGTAGCATAGTACAATTAAACACTTTAAATTTACCAAAGGGTTACCAAGAAACTGCTAGGATTACAAATTGGTAAGAAAATGAGGATTCACTGTCATGAAACATAAATATAACTATCAAAAAACAATCATAATACTAAACCTCAGATCATCCAATAGAACATACATAAAAAGATACAAAACGCGACAAAGGAACATAGTATATTCATTAAAATACGAACATATAAAAATATACTTCAAAAAAATTTAACACTTTACTAACATAACAACACATGCAGATCAAAAACACCTAAGAAACTGTCATAACACGATCTAGAACAAATAAAAAAACAAAACAAAGAAAAATTAACCATAAGAACCAATATAACACAAAAAGAATACCAAAAAAAAACAATCCATAACCAAATCACAAAAGACATAATATCAACAAATAAAGAAAGCGAAAAAAGCTAAATTAATAGATTTATGAAATTACAAGAAAGAAAAGTAAAAAACACAAAACAAATAAACTAACAACATCAAAAACACCAAGAACACATAAAACATTAATACCAAAATTGAAGATAAAGATCAAATAATAAACAAAACATAACAACTTTAAATTTACCAAAGGTTACCAAGAAAACTCTAGATACAAATTGGTAGAAAAATAGGATTCACTGGCTTATAAAATACAATAAAACACTGAAAAATTACAAATAAAAACATAAGATAAGAAATCAAACAACCACAAAACAAAAAAAAAATCTAACAACATATCACAGGACCATCCTAGAACAATATCCCACAAGCAAAACATACACAAAAAAAATCAACTAACAATATCAAAAAAATATTAGTTGGTGCATTTGTAGCCAATAGCAACATTAAACACATTAGAATCTACGCCAAGGGTTACCAAGAAAAACTGCTAGGATTACAAATTGGTAGAAAAATTGAGGATTCACTGCATAATAATCAATAACGCAAAAAAATGAGATATAATAAAGAAACCCCAAAAAAGCAGTTAAAAAACTGAAACAACATAAAAATAACAAATAAAATAAAAATCAACCACAATAAAAATAAAAATAAACCAAATCAAACAATAATACAAAACCAGTCACCATGCTACAGCTACAAAAAAGTCAAAAAAATTATAATAAACAATCAACAAAAATCCATCAGACTCGAACAAAAATATAAAAA
>CALYDF020007843.1:0-12136 GCA_944474145.2 Dicrocoelium dendriticum | reverse complement strand
ACACACAGACTGTGAGTCGCAAACTTTGACGGCGACTGACTCGAGAGTTCTGTCGCATAAAAAATGCATGGTGGACGGAGAAGGCGAAACAGATGGAATGCTACGCCGAACGCCACCAACACAAGGAATTCTTCGACTCCTTGAAGGCGGTGTGTGGACCATGGTTTGGGCCGCTGGGGACGCTGATCGATAGTAGCCCAGGCGCTACCTGCACACAGATTGCAGACATAGTGTAGATCTGGCGGAAACACCTTGACTGTCTCTTGAACAACCGTTCAAAAATCGACTGACCTTTGAACGGCCTGAAACAGCATGATGTGAAGGCGAGTGTGGCGGACACGCCGGCACTGGATGAGAAGTAGAGAGCACTTGCTCAGCTGTGAAACGGCAAGTGTGCTGGGGCCAACGGGATCCCGCCTGAAGTATTGAAACACGGCGGACCCGCGTTGTTGACTGTGATGCACCATATAGTGTAACGCGTATGGATCGCGGAAGCGGTGCCTCCTGAGCTGAAGGATGTCCTCATGCTACCAGCGTACAAGGGCAAAAGGAGCAAGCAATGTTGTACGAATTATCGTGGCATCAACTTGCTGAGTTGTGTGGGCAAAGTGATTGCCCGAATCCTGCACAACCGCCTCGTCAGTCAGGTTGCAGAAGCGAGCGTCGCGGAGGAGAAGTGTGGATTCCGTTCGGGTCGCAGCACTACAGATATAGTGTTTGCAGCTCGTCAGTTGCAGGAGAAGTGCAAAGAACGCACGGGCCTTTGTACTCGCTTTTTGTTGATTTTGCGAAGGCATTTGATACGGTGAAGCGCGAGACATTGTGGCTGGTGTTTGGGAAGTTTGGTCGTCCGAGTAAATTGGTAAGTTCAATTGAATGTCTGCACAGTGGTATGCGGGCGAGGGTGCAGCTGAGTGGAGAGACCTCGGATGACTTTGCAGTTGTCTCTGGTGTGAAGCAAGTCTGTGTCTTAGCTCCTGCCCTGTTGAATATATATCGTCATGCCATGATGTCTTGTGCTTTTGATGCGGCTTGTGCTTACGGTGTTCGTGTTGAGCATCGTATTGACGTTGGGTTGTTGAACATCTGTCGTTTCGGTGCGAGAACCTTAGTTTATGAGACAATTATCCGTACGTTGCTGTTTGGTGACGACTGTGCGTTGTTTTCACACAGCGCGGATGAGTTGTAGCACATGATTAGTGCACTGACTTCGACAGCGACCAAATACGGGCTCACAAGCATAACTGTCTGCCTCTTTCAGCCTTCACCAGAGGTGTAATCTTTAATATTACTGGAAATCGGCATTGGTGCTGAAGTATTGGGAACCACCTCCAGCTTCTGCTACCTTGGGAGTGTGATGTCGACTGATCACCAGATGCACAGTGAGCTGCGTATTCGCGTGTCCAAGGCAGCGACGGCATTCGGGAAGCTTGAGTACCGAGTGTGGAACAACCATCAGCTTATCATTGGCACGAAGCTGATGGTGTACAAACCCATGGTGCGGTCCCTTTCTTCTATACGACAGTGAAACGTGGACGATGTACCGGCTGGATGTGCGATATCTCGAGCGGTTCCATCAGCAGTGTTTGCGACGGATTTTGAGCATCACTTGGAAAGACAGAGTTGTTTACACGGATATGTTGCGACAAAGTGGGATGTATGCAGTGGACTGCATACTTCTACTGAGACACTGAGGTGGCTCGCTCATGTCAGCCGTGTGGATCCGACGCGGATACCGAAACAACTCTTATACGGTCAGCTGAGTATTGGGAAGCGGCAGGTAAGGAAACCAAAGTTACGTTTCCAGGACATGATCAAAGTGAGCCTCACACGTTCTAATCTTGATTGCAGGTCATGGGAATCGAAGGCGGTTGATCGACGTGCATGGCGCAATCTAATCACGAAGGCAGTTGCCGAGTTGCGGCAGAAGACCTCAAACCGTGTAGAAAAGAAGCGGCAACTGCGGAAACGGCAAGCACTGATGGGTTGTACTCCATCGACAGCGAGCGCATGCAGTGTAGCACATGCAGTCGCGAGTGCCTGAGTCACGCAGGCTTAGTGAGCTATGAGCGAGGTCACTCGGGATCACTACCGAAGCACCGACGGGTTCTGCAAAGAACGTAGGCAGAACCGGCGCAGCGTTTGTAGGTACGCTGCATTTGATTTACTAACCGCGTGCTTGCATGCCAAGTCTATTTATCTCAGGTGGTGGGTTTGCAATTTTGTCCTAATGATTTTGTAGCTCACATAAATGTCTACCTGTACTCTCTTCACAAGTGGCTTAAGCCAATTGTAGTTAATTTCGATAACATTTTCGTGTTTGTGACATTTCCGTAAAATATACTCCCAGACCTCGTGAAGTTATCTCGGACTCTTTCGTAAACAAGTTATTTCATATGCTTATAAATTTACGAGCTATGTCACCATCTCCTTATGCATCACTCGATTTATTTTTTTGTTATCTTTCACACAAGTGAATGGCTGTTGCTTGATATTCCCGGTGTGGCTGCGCTTGATGTGCATGTTGACAAGGTGCCTACCTGTCTATTACCCACTACCTCGTCTATACTGGCTCCAGGAGACAGTTGGTCGTTGCTGGCTGGGACGGGGTGCGCGGTTCTTGTGGTCGTGTTAGGATCAAAGAGTGGTTCCATGCAATCAGTGTGGAGCGGACTACGGTTTAGGCACCGCCTTGTGTGCGGTTGATTCCCCAAATACAGCATGATTGTGTTTAACTGTGAAGCAGTGTGGGACGCTTCGTTGATGAAACGTGGCTACCATCCACATGCCTCCCGGTCTTATTCCTTCGGGTTTACACCGGATATGGGGTGTGTGGATGGAGCTGTGGGTGGTGCAGTGCAAGCCACGCATGGTCCCTCTGTAGGCCCAGGCGTCCTGTGGCTGGCCACAGTGACAGTGAAATCCGAAACCGGATGCCGCCGACATATATATATATATATATATATATATATATATATATCTCGCGGTTGGCGGCATCCAATTTCGGATTTAGCTTTCAATGCACTGAGCACAGCTCAATCCACATTCTCCATGTCGAAGGTAAGCTCGAAGGAATAAGACCGTCAAACATTCGGATTGGAGCCTAGTTTCATCAGCGCAGCCGTCCGACCGTCTATTAAAATGCACAACAGCAACGTTCTAGTCATACGTACCAGGCGTACACAAGGCAATGGTTTGGCCATGGCCCGCTCCACACTGGATGGGTGAAACTACTCTTTGAGTCCAGCATGGTTACGAGGACTGTGCACCCCGTGTCCCAGCAACGACTAGCAGAAGACCAGACCCAACAATCGAGGTAGAGGGTGTTGGACAGGAAGGCTTTTTGCGAATATTCACACCAAGCGTAGCCACGCCGGGGATACCAATCAAAAAACTAACACCTGAAATGCAAGAAACTCAATACCCACGCACACGTACAGACTCACTGTAGTGAGGATGTGGCGCATGTACCACATCAACTGCCTTGTTGGCCTGGGTTAGTAAGTTGAATCAGAGGCAACATTTTTACCAATCGCTGCGCTGATGATGTTTACATATTCCGCTTACTCGTCTTCTCTTAGATGTTGCTCCCACGTGGCGACGTTGGCGACTTACTAAGCCAGCTTGGCTGAGCCACTCACGATCGCATGTGATACAGCACATTGCGCCCCACCTTGATGGGCTATCCACCATCAGCGCCTGTTGTTTTCTCAGCCGACGTTTCTTTTCCGCATGCAGTAGTGATTTCTCATGCAACTGGCCAACCGTCCTCTTAATATACTCTCGCCATTCGCGACGATCAACTACCATCGCTTCTCAATACCTGAACTCAACATTAGTTCGTGATAAACTCATTTTGATCAAGTCCCGGTAACGTGACTTCGGTTTTCCCACGTGCCACTTCCCTGCACGCGGTTGGCCATAAAGCAGCTGTTTCGGTATCTGCGTGGAATCCATACGGCTCACATGACCGAGCCACCTCAGGTGTCTCAGCAAAACTATGCAGTCCACTGCATACATCCCACTTCGGCGCAAAACCTCCGTGTCCACAACTCATCCGATGCGCAAAATCCGTCGCAAACACTGTTGATGGAACCGCTCGAGATATCGCACATCCCGACGGTACATCGTCCACGTTTCACTGCCGTATAGAAGAACGGACAGTACCATGGATTTGTACACCATCAGCTTCGTGCCAATGCTAAGCTGATGGTTGTTCCACACTCGGTACTCAAGCTTCCAGAATGCCGCTGCCGCCTTCCACACGCGATTACGCAACAACGTGTAGCTGCTGATCAGTCGACATCACACTCCCATGGTAGCAGAAGCGGGAGGTGGTTTCCAATACTTCAGCACCAATGCTGATTTGCGGCAATATTGAATATTGCACCTCCAATGAAGGCTGAAAGAGACAGGCAGTTTTGCTTGTGTTGATGGTGAGCCCGAATTTGGCCGCTGTCGAAGCCAGAGCACTAGTCACGTGCTGCAACTCATCCGCGTTGTGTGAAAACAACGCACAGTCGTCAGCAAACAGCAACATGCGGATAGTTGTCTCACAGACTAGAGTTCTCGCATTGAAACGACGGATGTTCAGCAACCCACCATCAATACTGTGCTCCACACGAACACCGTAAGCACAAGCCGCATCAAAAGCACAAGACAACATTGCATGAAGATAGATACTAAACAGGGCAGGAGCTAACACACAGCCTTGCCCCACACCAGAGACAACTGCAAAGTCATCCGAGGTCTCTCCACTCAGCTGCACCCTCGCTCGCATACCACTGTGCAGACACTCAATTAAACTTACAAACTTACGCGGGCAACCAAACTTACCCAACATCAGCCACAATGCCTCGCGGTTCACCGTAACAATTGCCTTGGTGGAATAAACAAAAAGCGAGTACAATGGCTGGTGTCGTTCTCTGCACTTCTCTTGCAACTGACGAGCCGCAAACACCATATCTATAGTGCTGCGACCCGAACGGAATCCACACTGCTCTTCCGCCGCGTTTGGTTCCACAATCTGACACACGAGGCGATTGAGCAGGATTCGGGCAATCACCCTGCCCACACGACTCAGCAAGTTGATGCCACGATAATTCGTGCAACACTGCTTGCTCCATTTGCCCTTGTACAGTGGTAGCACAAGGGCATCCTTTAGCTCAGGAGGCACCTCCTCCTCAATCCACACGCGTTGCACCATGTGGTGCAGCGCAGTCAACAACGCGGGTCCACCGTGTTTCAATACTTCAGGTGGGATCCCGTCACCTCCGGCACATTTGCGGTTTCGCAGCTGAGCAAGTGCTCTCTGCGTCTCATCCAGTGTCGGTGTATCCGCCAGATCCGCCTTCACATCATGCTGCTTCAGGCCATTCAGTGTAGGCCAGTCGATCTCTGAACGGTTGTTCAAGAGACAGTCAAAGTGTTTCCGCCAGACCTGCATTATGTCTGCAGTCTGGGTGCAGGTAGCGCCTGAACTACCATCGATCAGTGACTTCAGCGGCTCCAATCTCGGTCCACACACCGCCTTCAAGGAGCCAAAGAATTCCTTGTGTTGACGGCGTTCGGCGTACCATTCCATCTGCTTCGCCTTCGCCGTCCACCATGCACTTTTTATGCGACGGAGCTCTCGGGTCAGTCGCCGTCGAAGTTTGCGAAACTGACTATTCTTCCCCAAGTCACTGGGGTCTGCAGCATGTGCAGCAAATGCTGCATTCTTCTCTGACACCAATGCGTCAATCGTCACATTGTTGTCATCAAACCAATCAGGCCGTTTACAGTTTGCGCGCCCGATGGTCTCCTCCGCAGCAGCTGTCACCAAGTCGCGAATGTGGTGCCACAGGTCGCCCACTGTGGCTATGCAGTCCACATCACACAGGCGTGCAGCCATCGTCTTCTCCAGCTGAATATGTTACGCCACAGTACCGAGGGAGAGAATGTTAGATTTACGCCGACTCACGGCGGGAGTGCAATATATCGATTTACGAAAATATATGTACAGTTTGGTTCGAACCAATTTGTGATCAGTGCCACACTCAGCTCCACGCAGTACACGTGTCATGCGCACTTCACGCATATCACGCTGACGTACGATGACATAGTCGAGCAGGTGAGCGTGACCACTCCGTGGGTGCGTCCAAGTTGCTATATCAATCGCACTCAGTGCAAACTGAGTGTTCGTGATCGTCAGGCCGTGAGTGGCACACAGTGAGAGCAGCCTGTCACCGTTCGCATTCGCTGAACCAATGCCATGCGAACCGATAACGTCTGTCCACGCTGATGCATCACGCCCAACGCGCGCGTTGAAATCACCCAGCAGAAATAGTCGGTCGCTCCTCGGCACAGACCGTATCACGGAGGAAAGCTGAGTGTGGAATTGATCACGCGTGTCATCAGCATAACACATGGTCGGACCGTACGTGCTTATAAAAGTAGCAAACTTACATCTTCCTAGTCGTAGGCGAACAGTCATCAGTCACATGCTGATGTCCCTTGGTTCATCCACGAGCTGGCCAGTTAGGCGATCGGATATTGCAAATCCGACCCCATGTTCACGTGGTGCTGAGGCGGCGTTCCCCACCCAGTAGGATGTGTAGCCAGCACCTGCTTCATGTAACTTACCTTGCTCAGCGAGCCGTTTCACTGAGGGCCGCAATATCGATGTGGTAGCGCGCCAGCTCCATCGCGACCAGTGCATTGCTTCACTCCGGTCGCTCGCCGGAGTTCCGGTCC
Organism: Dicrocoelium dendriticum; assembly: GCA_944474145.2. Classification (NCBI taxonomy): domain Eukaryota; kingdom Metazoa; phylum Platyhelminthes; class Trematoda; order Plagiorchiida; family Dicrocoeliidae; genus Dicrocoelium; species Dicrocoelium dendriticum. Next base: position 5,401 of record CALYDF020007843.1, on the reverse strand, counting down.
AGTAGTGTGCGCACGTTCCTGCACCCGATGCTGAGTGCTTTGCGCGCAGGCGTATGATTGCATTGGTGGGCAATCGCACGCGAGGTGGTCGTTGTCCTTCGGAGGTTTGCTTGAGGGACTCCACCCGTAGCCTTTGGCTCAATAGCCTGACCCACAAGGCAGTGGGTGGTTTGGAGGTTTGCTTGAGGGACTGCGCCCGGAGCCTTTGGCTCAATAGCCTGACCCACAAGGTAGTAGAGAGCAGATCCAGCTCGGGAATGTGATCGCAGAAACAGATGGAGATCTGCTTGACGACCGTCACACGCAGCCTTTGAGGTTCTGGAACAATTATCATATGTTTTGCGACCGTAATGGGATACGCACCTGCGACCACGGCCAGACGCAGGTGGGTTTTTGGCGGGTCTGCACCAATTTGACCAGGGGCTGCCTGGCTTGAGGCGGGCAGTAGCAAACCATTGAACACCCGGAGGTGTCCTCCCACAGTCAGAGACAATGCGTGGCACTCGTGCTCTACGCCAATCGAGCATTGAGAATATAACCCGTAAACCTGTTGTCTCCCATGGCTAGGTTTTACGGGAAGTGGGCCATGGACCACTTCCTAACCTCCGGAGAGGATGGACTAGGATACTGCCAGGGCGCCCAATCCTGACAGGAGAACGACTCGTGGTGGGGCAGACAGGACGCTAAACCATATGCAAATATTCTCGTGTAAGTGGGAGCGTTCCGAACGCTTATCACCCACCAAGCGAGAATACTGAGAAATGGTTCATCAAATATGGTTACAGTAGGAGGGGAGGGTTCATCAAGATGAGCATTGCTAAGTGTCAGTGCGCTACAGAAACAGGGTTTACGAATAATGAACGGGTGCAACGGCATGTTAGTAGTTGAAAATGTCTGCAAAAGGTTAATTTACCACGTTATTATTGGAGGAGCACGTTGTTCGCATATGTCGCAGGGTTGCGCACACGTCTTCATGTATGAATTGCACCATATGTTATCTGATGATTACGGAACCATCCACGGAACCTGTGAGCTTGTAGCCCGCCGCAAGGAAATAGCGGAGTTCGCATACTTCCTATGTGCTGTGGGACGACAAGACACAGATACAAAGGGTGGCCCTGAAAAGGGCCGTTGCTCCGTTCTCCAAGGAATGGGAAATGTGTAGGAACTGGAAGGCGATGGAAGACCTGACAAGGTGCTGTGGTAGGAGACGTCTAATGCACGTACGTCACATAGGACCTGAAAGAGAAACCAGCATGGACAAGGAATATTACCTGTTGCCGGGTATTATCGCGTTATCACACGGCGACCGCGGTACGTGGGAGGAGGCTCTGTGGCAGCGTGAGGTGGTAAGTCAATAGGCGGCACATAGCGGTGTCTCTGGAAGAGGGGTGAGCATGGGAAATCTACGTTAGCTGCGGCCAAGTGTCATTGCTGAACCACTTGGCGGCGGCAGTACGTGAGAGGAGGCTCTGTGGCAGCGTGAGGTAAGAAGGCAGTGGCCAGCACATATCAGTGGCTCTTAAAGAGAGGTGGGCATGGAAGTGTATGCTACCTGTGGCCAAGTATCATTGCTGCACCACATGGCGGCGGCAGTACGTGAGGGGAGGCTCTGTGGCAGCGTGAGGTGGTAAGTCAATGGGCGGCGCAGGTCACTGTGGCTTTGAAACAGAAGTGAGCGTGAAAGATGTGTTACCTGTAGCTAGGTAACAATGCGACACCACATGACGGTGGCAGTACGTGGGAGGAGGCATTGTGGCAGCGCGAGGTAAGAACGCAGTGGAAGGCACATATCAGTGGCTCTGAAAGAGAGGTGAGCATGGGAAATCTATGTTACCTGTGGCCAAGTGTCAATGCTGCACCACATGACGGCGGCAGTACCTGAGAGAAGGCAATAGCCGGCGCATATCATGTAGGCTCTGAAAGGGTAGTGATTACAGGAAAGAAACGTACCCCTAGCTGCATACCAATGGTGAATCACATGCCCACTGCAGTAAGTGGCAGAACGATGGGTGTGGACGTCAGGTTGAAAGGCAATGGGGGACGCAGTTAGCGTTGCCTCTGAAAGAGAAAGCAGGATGTACGAGCAACATGAATAGCATGTAAAGCATATGGTCTGCCAATGCACCCTTCCTGTAAATGAAGATAGAGCAACGCCACTTGTAATGTCGAGGAATGCGTCCCACACCGCGGACAGTGCAGTTCCAATGAATAGCGTTGACAGCAGACGTCACCATGGTGCGATGGTTTGCGTGCCTCATCGATCCACTGACCTTTGCTGTGTTGCGCTTTTGCACATTCACAGACACTCATACCAGATTGTTTAATGGTTAGAGGCCAGACACAAGCATCTTCATCATCATCAGCAGCAGCAGCACATCAGGGATTTGAAGTACCGCTTCCCTGCCATGCGACCATGAGGACCAATCATGGTTGAATTAGAAGAGGGAGAGAAGGGGGTCTTACCTGATAACCTTAACGCCCTAAGGAAACATTTAGGGTCAAGGCGCCCGTACGTTGGACAGACAACATGCCGTCACAAACAGCTGGCTATCGTGCAAAGGGAAGGACGCACGGCACGCAGTTCCGTCATCGGTGACTTCATTTTCCGCTGCCAAGTAAACTTCTGTCCACCACAACCATTGCGTCCCCCTACACCTGGCACAGTAACCAAGGCCCTCCTACGTAAATGGTGGCATGGCATACGTAGCAGGTGCCCCATTCAACGGAACTTAATCAGTTTTGCCTGCTGTTCTACGGTGGTAGCATGGTTATCACTACCTAGTACTCGCCTACGCACATCCACGTTGCGGACGCCCCTCTGCCATGCGACTCCAGCAATGGCTCGCGGACAACTGTCATCAAGGGCTTGAAGGCGCCAGCGCTCTTTAGATGGAGTGGGCCAAGTCTCACTACCATACACCAGAACAGCCCTCCCTGTGTCATTGTATACGCGTCCGCAGTGTGGCGACGAACGATAATGGAGGACAGTAGTTGTCACCATTGTCGTTCCGCTGATACCCCTGTGTTTCGAACCGTCTGTGTGACTGCCCTTTTTGTGTATCGCCGCTATACTCAATGCGCGCGGCACAAAAACCATTGATGGCTGTCATCGGGTTTCGGACTAGGGGCTCCGACGGAGGCTGTTATCTAAGTTAAAAGGCTCCTCCTGCATCACCTGAGTATGAAGAGGTCCGGGAGCAGAGGGCCAAGGGAACTTACGTGAAAGTGTTCCGCCAAACCAGCCATACGGCGCTCTTTATTGTGTATCAGCGCACCCGCGCTGCCTCAGATGGTCTCATTGACGCCTGCTTTGCTGGGACCAGTGGTGCGGATAACCTGTAAGAGGTTGCGGTAATTGCTTTCTGCCCCTTCAATTCTTGCATGAGAGGGTAACCCGGGTGCTGTTACTGCAACAGTGTCGTAGTTGTTTGTCCGCTGAGATGCTGCCAGGGCGGGCAGACATACAGAGGGCAAGGATTACGGTCCTCATCGAAAGCCCTAGTCTCAAAGCCTGTCTGCAAGGCAAGCTTGTTAGCAATGTTATACTTTCACAGAAATGCACGTCATCCCATTTCAAACACGCAACATGAAGGACGACTAGACGGAGTTCGTCTGACCTGTCACCATTGACCAACCTGGTTGGAGTACCTCTCAAGGTGCGTTAGATTGCCCCAGTGCTGTCTCTCAATGTCTCAGTGACACCTTAAACGGGTTCATCGACCTTTTCGCTATCCTGTGAGTATTGCGGTGAACAGACATAGGGCCACAAGTGCATGCTCCTGCGACGCGCAGGGCAGCCGAGATCCCATTCCAATTAACCACAATGTCACTTGGGAAACACAACAAGAGTGCCGGATGCAGTGCGCTTTGATAGGATTGACTGACGGAGGACTTACGCAATTCATCAGTTGGTAATCGCAGGAGACGCTTGGTGGCTGTTTCCGTAAACAACGCATCAACACAATGCGCGCAGATGCGCACGTACCTACGGCATTGAAGGAGGTAACTGCGGTGTTCCTAACTTATGGCTATGTGGTCTATTTGGGTCTATCGCTGGCCAGCTGCCGGTGCACGGCAAGTGTCACTCCGACGTCCGCTGTGGGTAACAGCATCGCTGCAAGGAAACAACCGGTGCGCCGCACACAGTTGCAGCACACAGTGATCACGAAAAGCCCTGGGATGCGTGGTTTTTCATGGGGCGGAAGATAAATTCCGCCTGACCACCTGAAAACCCAGGGATTGTACCTGGCAACAACGGCAATCTTAACCGTACGCGATATGTACGTTTTCACTAGAAGCGCTTTCATGGACGTAAAGTACGCCGTCGGAAGGAGACTGCACCGTTACGTGGAGCGACTGGTTGCGTACCTCCTTGAGCAATTTAGGTTTAATAGGTGACGTCTCTGGCCACCTTCGGAGGTACTCCTGCCACATCCGTCAATGGTGAGAGGTCAGGCGAACTCAGTCCTCTGGTCCTGGCGCAAGCATCGGGGTTGACAACAGTTCACTGGCAGCGAGAAATGAAGTCACTGATCACCGAAGTGGTGGTCGTTGTTTCTTATCGTCTTTCGGGCTGCAGTCCACGTGACTTCCCCTGTGCGTCGCCTTGCCTCCCCCGATGACTCAGGTAAGAACGTCAGCCAGATGTTTGTCACGGTTTGCTGATTGCACATCGTGTTCGCAGGTTGACCATAACTGCTTGCTGAGGGCATACACGTTATCGGGTAACACCACGTGCCCTCATTCCTCACTTATTCAATTCTTCCATGACTAGAAAGACGCAGCAGTATATCGCTAACAAACCACTCCCCTCGGTCAAGAAACCAACTGCTTCCTATGAGTAGCTTCAAATTACAGCGCGCAGCGGTGTCAGTAGAAGCGACAACCGACCATGAGTAATACGCATGTCCCAGGTACAATGGTCACAAAATAGGCAAGGAAGTATGGAGTTCGGGAAGGAAAGCAATGCTATGCGAACTTACCAATTGTGAGGGTTTCCAGTTTCTAGAAGTTCATTATGCAACATTGACATTGTGCTCCTGTGTATCCCTAAAGAAAAGCTACGTGATATACGTGAAACGGAACTTACCCGCAGCAGCGCGCACATGTGTATGCCGCCTCCCCATGGTATGCTGCGCAAGTTTGACGAAACCATCTACAGCAAACATCGCAACTTATCCAATCGACTTGCTCGGAGCTCCCGCAGGCTACCCCTTCTTCCTCACACAAAGCACAAACAGAGCTGTCCGCTTCTTCGGCAGCAGTGCCTCTCTTTAAACGCCATGCGTATGTGCGGTGACGCGCGGATGTCTTCCTTTTCAGGGTACGAAATTTCAAATCCCACGACATTACGGTGCAATCCACCACCACTACCGCATGCGGTAACAAAGGTGACTTC
>CALYDF020007842.1:0-12171 GCA_944474145.2 Dicrocoelium dendriticum | reverse complement strand
ACACATAATACTATTCCGCATACAAATAATTGAGTAGACAAAAGCAATTGATTTCCAGTAGGTCAGACTACTCCCACACATTCACGCTCTTACGCGCAGTAAGTTAGAGCATTACAGGGACAAAAGTAGCCGAAAGCCAATTTCGTTGACCATGCGTTAATGGCTTTTAGGAGCACTGGCTTTGTAGCAGTGAATAAGCTGGTGTCATTGAAAATGAGCCCACCACAACCCATATTCAGCGTTAAGGCACTTCAGTAGTCCAAATGCATGTGTCAGCATAATTACGGAAACTAAGGTCTAGAGTTTTCGGTGGATAATCGTAGTTTTGCAGGCATGGTTTCAGAAAAATGATCACGTTTACCTCTAGTAGCTGGGAACGCGAATAACCTATGATAATAACTACGCAGGAATTTGAAACTTGGTGTTCCCCATATCACTCTAAACAATACGAGGGGAAGATGTATATCGCGTCAGAAAACAAGTCCCAGAAGGGCGCTGGAGGTCTCTATTGAGGCTGTGCTTTTGGGAAATTAACTTTGTTCATATTCCCTTTTTATGCTGGAGTACGACGATAATTCTGGAAAAGGTAAAATCCACAGAAATTTAATGGGAAATAACCGCCATTGGTAAATAAAGGAATGAAAAGTTGAAAACCATTACATGAATCCTCTCAACTCCTACCCCCGAAATTCTTCCAACAATGCTCAACTGCTTCTAATTTCAAGCACACTGGATATATGACACTGATATTAACATAACGTATAGTTCAACGGTACAGCACTTATCTACTTACCCGCATAACAAGTACACATGCAGAAGTGATCCCATTCCCATTTTGAATGATATTATCCGTGAAACATAATTGTGTACATACTGACCAAACCCTCTTGGGCTCATTCTCTCGCAGCGCAGCTGTCACAAATGTGCATGTCGATATCAATGAACAGTGAACAGCGAAGTTAAGACGCGCTGAATTACAAATCTCGTTGGATAGTTGGTAGAGAAATCTAAATAATAATAATGGCAACAATAATAGGAAAACAGTTACTACTTCTAATATGAAAATAAGTACTTAGCGCTCGCTCCGCCTTAGTCCTGGATTCCGTTTAGATTCACAGCACTTCCTATACATCAAATGAATCCATGGTAAACTCCAGGTTTAGGATGCAGACGAACCTCTAAGTGACAAATTGTAAGTGGCTGACTGCGTCATCCAACCGCCTTTCAAATATTGTTAGTATCGGTGCAGAGACGACTGACTCTGGGAGAGCATTCTACGGGTGATAGACACGAATAGAAAAGAAATTTCTGAGGCACTCCAGACAGCTATATATATATATATATTTGCAAAAGTCTGCTAACAGACAAAATGCCATCAGGAACCATGGGATTCAAATGAAGGTACAGAAGCAGTAAAATAAAACACAACACGACAATGTCCATGGTTTCCTCAGAGGGCGAGATACTACCCGGTTGCCCAAGCCGAAGTAGGGTGTTGACTTAGGGGACTCCACCCCTAGCATTTGGCTGAATAGCCTGCCCGCAAGGCAGCAGAGCGAATTCAGGGAATCGCGCCAATTGGGAGCCGGTGACTGATTGCTCCGTACATACGCCTTTCGTTTGTTCCTTTGTCAAACAGGGGCCCAATGCTCCCCAGAAGTACAGCATAAGTTTGCTGGAATACAACGCTTCACCAGGATGAAGCAAGGAGCAGTGACTTTATTTAACGGCGAGTCACGTCCGCCACGTCACAGTGTTGTTAAACGGACACATGTGGCTTTTAATAGGAAGAAGACTTGCCAGGCAAAACCCACTACTTCCTGGAACACTGCCGCCGAACCATTTGCTGGAACGGGAAAATCCCGAACCACCCAGCTGGCACCACGTGGAGGTTGTTCTGCAAGACGGCTATACGTTTCTGCGAGTTTTAATGAGTGGCCCCTCAGGATTTTATTGCTGCTGAGTTGCAGTAACAAGCAAACACAAATGACGTGGGTCTCGCAGAATCAAGTATGCCATAATCAGGTCGCCTCCTAGTCTGCGATAGATTCCACTGAACACCCCCAATCAGTGAAGCCTCTCCTGGTAGGAAAGATTGCGCATTCCAGTTACGTTCTTAGATGCCAGGCGTTGTTCCTGCACCGGTGCATTAAAGTCGTGTTTCAGCCATAGATGCCAGGCTTGAATTGCGTATTCGACAAGGGGGCAAACATACGCACTGAGCAATTGTCAAAACATGAAGCTGTTTATTTGTCCAAATGCCCATCCCAACAACCCGACGAGATGGTTCCCAGTCTTCGAGTACTTTTCGGATTACTTGGAGAAACCTAAATCATCTTGAACCAGGACACCCAAGTCAGGTCCGAGAGTTGATTGTTGTAGTATATTCGTTCCGAGTCGGTATGAGTTGCTGCTCTGATGTCGGATGGAAAGCACCTTGCATTTACTGACGTTGAAATGCAGTAAATTTTGGGTTGAATATTGATATACCGTACCTAAGTGTCTCTGAAGCAAACGTTGGTCGGCTTTAATCTGGATCCTGCGCCAAATCTTGAAATCATCGACAGACGTTATGCAGTTTGAAGCGATTCCCTGTGCAAGATCAATAGTAAACACCAAAAACAAACGTGGACCTAGAACTGAGCCTTGCGGCACATCACTTCGACTTGTATGGGCTCCGATAAAGAGCTCCGAACTCTGACCACTAATTGCCGTTGAAGTAGAAAGTTAGCAATCCAGCTTAAAAGAGGGTCGTCAATCCCGTAACGCTGGAGCTTGGAGAGTTGTATCCGATGGTCTAGATGATCAAAAGCCTTCCAAATTCTAGGTAGGTCACATTAACACCTTCAGCGTCAGCTGACTAGGTTCAACTACTGCGTGCGATTAGTAAATTCGTTGTACATGACCGCTGTCGACGGAAACCACGCTGCTTAGGCGTGATGATGTTACAATTTTCCCGAAAACACATCAGTGCATCTGCAACTATGGATTCCATGACCTAGGCGAGTGTAAGAAAAAGGATACTGGGTGGTAGTTGGAGGGCTCAGTTCTGCTTCCATCTTTATGAATCGGGCTATTTTTTCAAGCTTCCACTTAGCGCGAACTTGCTTCTGGTCTAAGTGGCGCTGGAAAAACTGAGCTAAATGTCCTGCCAGTTGGTTTGCTGCTGCTCCCAATGCCTCAGGACGAATGGCGTCGACACCCGGCGAGCTGTGTTTGCGTAGAGAAGTCAGCTTTTGAAACGAATTCTCCGCAGAAAAAGTGACGTGGCTTAGTCCTGGCGAGGATGCGACAAAGGTGGGTAGATCGCTTGGTGGCAAGACCCTCTGAAACGTGAGGGCATATTACATCCGCATCGCGTTTGATGCTCCCACACCCGTTTTTGTTGGGCCATTGGACGTCCTGAGTGGATGAAATCCTTGCCTCACCTTTCGCAGGCTATTGACGTTCCGGTACAGTTGCTTGCGGTTTGCACGGAAGTTTTTTGCGATGTTCTGCTGATATGTGGTTTTGTCTGCTCTGAGCAGTTGAGTGCTGTATCTAACTTGGGCTATGTAATTGTCCCAACTTCCTAATGCTTGAGCTTCTCTGTACACTAATCATGCTGCGTTGCGTACTGTCATCCATCTTCGAGTTCTGCGACTGACGAAAAACAGCTGAATCACACTTATTGCAAACTCTTATTTCGATAACCTCTGCAATCACCAGACTGAATTTGTTGACGAACTCGAGCCAGACGACTTCCGGGGGTCCCTCAGGCAGGAAGAACCAAGTTGTAGTGCAGACAAGCTGGGCTAAGTGATCGTAGCTTGTGGTGGTTCGCACAGTCGCGCCGTTCTCATCCCGATATCCTACACAACAGAAGAAGTTCAATCTGATGACTGCGGGATCACTGCGAGCCACGGGAAGTCTACAACTAACTAACCAACAACTATCTAACAATCATATGTTCCTTGTTTGATAAACACAAGATCCAGTACAGATGGTCTGTTACCTGTTCTGAACCAAGTGTGCAATAAAACAGTAATTACTAAATCTTGTGGATGGGCTTTGGATTGTTCTCCGATCGTGGCGGTAGTTCCTAAAAAATATACGTTGAAATCACCCATGAAAAGTATGTGAGTGTACTTTTGGTGTAGACTGCATCTTAAAGCAGCAGCTAAGTGGCAGTCGGTTTCAGGTGTAGACTTAGTGGGCTGTACACCAAGACACTAAGGCAAGCGTCACTGCAGTTTAACCGCAGGCTGCACCAAAGAGAGTTGGGGAACTGCGATTCTGTATCCCCCGCATTTTCATACTGTAAGTCGTTTCGGTAATACAGGATTACCCCTTTACATTTTGTAAGCCTATCGTTCCGGATCACCGACCTGCCCGATGACGAAACTTCAGCGTCTGTCATTCCCGTGTGCAATCACGTCTCGGTGGTACCTATGACATCATATGACCAGGAAGCTTGGCGATTTTGCAGTTAAGCCATTTTCGTAAAAAGACCCTAAGCATTCACACACAATCAGGCAAGTTTCTCGCTCCATAGGAGCCCCCGGAAGTCAAAAGGGATCAAGTGTGTGGGAGAATGCCGACCGATAGGATGTCGGCAGTTACACGTATTTTACTAGGAAAATGATACCTCGTTTTTAAATTGCATCGGCCAACTTGAGTCCCAATCTTCGTTTAGACCCACGTCAGAGTCATGTAATGTAGCAGTCAATTATGCTATTATATATTCCTCGGTACGCTTGCTGTTTTAATATTTGAATCGTGCAAAACTTCTGCCGTCTTCAACCGAAGTTCAGCAGGAAGACTTTTCCGATTTCTAAGCCATCGATCCGAAGCATCCATTGCTTGTTGCTCTGACTAAAGCACAACTTTTAGGATTCTAGGATCGCATCCTCTATAAAGTAGTGAGTGCGGTATTCTGGTCAGCGATAGCGCCAAAATAATATCCAAAGACAGTTTCACTAATGAACCTCCACTGTTCTAAATCCAGCTTTCCGGCTCTTGAAGTTTGCTAGAAGCATGTTTTAGCACACCATGTATGAAGGATGTGTTTAAACGGTCTTGCTTGCTGTGTTCTTCTTCGGTTTTTCTTTTTGATTGTCTCGCGCCCCAAGGGATTTCAGGATAGATGTGTATCTCACAGGATCCATGTCTTAACCCCGTTTGCGGAGGGTAAAACGATTTCTAAATCGGTGGAGATTTCTAGTGTTAATCGAATAAGTTTGCGTTCTCCATACGTTGGATAGTTCGGACGACGAGTAATTCCCAATAGGTTTATGGGTTTGGCTTTGACAAGCATCAGCACGCATAGTGAGTATCAGTGGTCTTGGTCGACCGATTACTGACCCCACAATGTGATGACAGTATATTCGGGGACATTCGATCACACAACAGTCCGCGTACTGTTGTTGGATCCTATTTTCTTTGGTCTACAATATAGTGTTGATTGTTTTCTGTTTGCCCCTCTCTTAGTGTTGACGGTGTTTACAACAGAAGAGGCCGCAATGGCGGCCTCCCGGTGGATCTTTGCAACAATCACTGTATATGTAACTGATGTTCTGGAAGGCTTTGTCTCGACAAGAGACACGTGAGTTACAAGTACCGAATGTTGGTGTTCGGTTGCTTCATCCTTGTTAACGCTAGATATCATATCTAGTGGAATTCGCTTAACCAGACTTTTCTAGTGGTGCCTGCTTTTTTGCCATGAGTACTGTTCGACTCTCGTAGGTACGATCAGTATTCGCATGGCGTTCTACCAAATTTGGAGAAGACAACATAGCTGAAGACGTGGCTGATGGCGCTTCAGGGAAAGTTGATTGTGCAGCACGTTATTGCTTATAGGCCCTTACGATTTCCTGGTATAAACGAGCTTCCAAGGAAGTAAACTTATCGTTCCTCCTTTGCTTGACTTCTGTAGTTAGGCGCTAGCACTTCTGGACTAGGATAAGCGAGCAGTTAACGAGTGAGATGGTCGAGCACACAGAACAGAACCAAATCGCATCTTGTGAGCTATTTCGCTCTCGTAACTGTCGTTGGGACATGTGTGCACTTTTCGCATGATACCATGCCAAAGAGCGAAGCCTAGCCAAACCTACTTTAACTAATCGACGACCTTCTCTGTTATGGTCGCGCAAGGAGGAACAAATAATTATGGGCTATCACCGACTATTAGCCGGTAATCCGAGGTATTGTCAGAACATGCGCTACTGGTTACTAGTGCTTTTCGGCAATGTGAACACAACCCGAACAAGGCGACTGCGAATAGCACAAAACTGACAGTGTCTCATAGTCGAAACATATATGATTTTATAGCAGGTGCGTTTATCATAAATGTTGTATCTTTTGTGGGCCAGGTAATGTGAACAATGCTTGGATACACAAAACAAACACAAGATTCGTGGGTTTTGATGAAAAAATGCCAACGCTGTGGTTACCCATCTGCAGTCAGTTGTACACTCGATTCGGAACCTGTGACTTATTCCCTTTTCGTGACACAGTAACAAGTTTCGAACCCAATTGCGTGACACCGTCTGGCTCTGGTTTTCTAAAAAAAACGATTCTACTCAGGTTAAGTTGACTGTAACCCTAGCATCTCCCTCCTTGAGGATGTCAATTGTAGGAACGCTCCCGATTTATCTGCAACCGTGTTGTTGTCTTCCGAGCGGGATCTGTACGGTGCCTTGGTCGAGCAATCGTTGGAGGAGTCTTCTGTGCTTCTGAATTTACTATTGACCCTGGGAGGTTGAAAGCGCCAAGCAGCATGTCCAGATACATTTTTAGGGTCCTCTGTTTCTCTGGCATGCACGACGCTGGTCGTACCTGATTCACATGGCGAATCCACAATTGTAATCCCACTTGCACCTCGTAAATAATCTTTCCTCGCCTACCGGCGATCCTTCCTATTACCCAGTTTTGTTCACTGTTGCGATAACTGCGTGCGAGGACTAGGGAAATTGGATGAACGTACGTCGTCTTGTCCAATGGTGTTTACATAACCGTTGCCCCAGAGCACATTCTGGTTCTTCAGTCAGTAATCTCACTGTTGGTCTAAAGGCATCAAAAAATGTTCGTAGTTTACGGTTCACCATGTCTTCTGCGGGAGAATGCCGTTCTGCGTTTGGGAGTTCGGGGTAACCCGATTTAGAAGCAAAATTCCTTCGCGGATTTTCTGTGACGTTCCCTCTCATGCTGATTTCAAGAGGGCAAGCTTAAAAGTGTCCACGAGGCCTTCAGCCTTTCCGTTGGATTGTGGGTGACAAGGTGGGCGACGGACGTGACTGATTGCACAAGGTTTACAAAAGTTCGCGAAACTTGCTGAACTGAATTGTGTACAATTATCACTCCCCAGGGTTTCTGGGTAGCCAAACTGGCTGAATAACTGTCTTTATTTCCAAACGGTGGCACCAGATGTTAGGTGTTTCATGAGAAACACTTCGGACCATTTGCTGTATGAGTCGACAACGACTGAACATTTGTTGCCATTGATGGGTTCCGCAAAATCTACATGCACACCTGTCCACGGTTTGTCAGGTGTCGGCCAAGGACGAATTTCTGTTTTTGTTGGTGCTTTCGCTGCGCTTGCGCATTTATTGAAGGACTTTGCTAATGCTTCTAGTAGTTTGTCCATGAAAGTTCAATAGATATAACTGCGTGCTAGTGTATTCATTCGGTCTATTCCAGGGTGGCCATCATGAAATTTTTCGCAGCACCTTGGATTGCAGAGCCTTGGGAATCACAAAATTACCTGCAAAAGAAATACAGCCATCCACAATGGACTGCGAATGTATTCATTTTTTAGAACTGTTAAAGGTCCACTGCTGTACCTGTGCTTGGCCTCTTCGTTCAGTGGTAATGAACAACTTTTCAAGTAAGAAATCCTGGAGCGTAGCAAAAGAATATGCCTGACGAAATGTCCTGGCTGACTGATAACGGATGTCAAATTCATAGACCAGCAGCGTAAAAGCCTAACGCCGCGGACGTTTAGTTGTGTACACTGGAATTACTATATTGCAGCGGAAAATGATCAGTAAGGGTTGTGATTAGTCAACAAGGTAAAATTGCGACCGTACATCACCTTGTAATATTTCTTTTTGTCGTATGTGATAGCCAAAGCCAATGTATCAATCTGTCTATAGTTCTATTCAGATGTTATGTGATATCTAGCAACATGGGAAATAGCCTTTCGAGAGCGCTATGTATAAGTATGGGACATGACTGCACCAATTCCCTTATCGGATGTATCTGAGGCTACAACAATATCCCGAGAAGGATTATAATGGGTCAACAAGAGATCTGAAGTTAGCAATGACTTCCTCGGACCAAAAACAACTTCACATTGAGGCGACTGATTTCACGTAGAAGCTTTGGTCAGTAATTTATTCATTCGTACACGTAGACGATGCATTTCTAGCAAACATGAGCTAGAATGGCTGAGAAGTACTAAGGACGAGAGGATGGAGGACAGATCCCACGATGGAGTCATGTTCTAGATCGTTGTTATATTTTCCGGTTCCGGGAGTCGACCATCCTTATGGAGGATAAAGCCTAGAAATTTGATTGGAGTTATAAAGAAATCACACTTGTCCCCGCGTAGATGAAAAGCATATTACTGTATTCGGGTAAGTACTTTATCCAGTGTGTTAAATAGATCAGTCACATTCTAACCCATCGGATAGCTTTTCGACTACAAGTGGCGTTCGTCAGGGTTGTCCGATTTCCCATTTTTGTTCACTTTCGTCGTGGATTCTATCATGGAGTGTTCCCTTGCGGAATCTCATGATGTAGGCGTTGAAGTGCTGCCTGGTGAAAGGTTAGTTGACCTAGATTATGCGGACGATATCTTCTTGCTTTTCGACAATGTTGAGGCGGCACAGTCAACCCTGAATAGCCTATCCAAAGTGGTCCCATTATTTGGTATGCACTTCGCACCTTCAAAGGGCAGTGTTGCTGCAGGACCACCAGCCACTTGATGACCCCTTGACGCTTGCTAACGAGGAACTCGAGGTGGTTGATCATTTCACTTATCTTGGCAGCTGCATCAGCAATGATGGGCGCATAGAAACTGACGTGAGCTCACGCATTGCAAAGGCCAGAGATACCTTCTTGAACCTGCGGCATCTTTGACGACAGAAGGGAGTTTCCCTCCGCCTGAAAAGCCGTGTATACAAGGCCACAGTGAGGGCCGTTCTGCTCTACGGTAGTGAAACTTGGCCCCTTCGGTCTGAAGATCTGAGGCGCCTTCAAGTCTTTGATCATCGTTGTTTGCGAAGCATTGCTGGTGTCGGATGGCCCCAGCGTATTCGCAAGGACGATGTGCGTAGGCGAGTACTAGTTGGTGATAATCATGCTAGCTCCCTAGAACAACAGATAGCATTGAATAAGTTGCGTTGGCTCGGGCACGTGCTACGCATGCCTGGTCACCGCTTACCTAGGAGGGCCTTGTTCAGTCTACCAGGTGTAGGATGGCGCAAGGCTCGAGGTGGACAGAAGTTGACTTGGCAGCGGGAAATGAAGTCACTGACAACCAAACTGGGTGCCGTTGGTCCGTCTCGCCTTCCGGGTTGGAGTCCACGTGACTCACCTTGTGCTTGGCTTGAGACTTTGCAGGATATGGCTCGCAACCGACACCAGTGGCGCGTCTGCTGCCGTCTCCTAATCGGATTGTCTGTTTAAAGTATGTTTGGTGCTGAGTTATCTGCGGGGTAATGGCTGAATTTGACGCGGGGCAGTGAAAGCCGCAAGGAAGCTCTCTCGCCGATGCCGCCTTATCTTTGCACGATAGCCAGCTGTTTGTGACGGTATGTTGTCTACACAAGGTGCAGGCGCCTTGACCCTGAATGTTTGCTTAGGGCATTAAGGTTTTCAGGTAAGTCCCCCTTCTCTCCCTCTTCTTATTCTTTATTTCACAGGTCCTCATGGTTGTATGGCAGTGAAGCATCACTTCAAATGGCTGATGTACTGCTGTTGATGATGATGATGAACCCATAAAAATTATATAATACAGATAAGCCGCGGCTCCGGAGATGCCCTCCAGCATGGTGTCTATTAACTGCTGAAAAATGAATGGGGCTAATTTTACGCCAACACGTAAACGATTAAACGGGAATAACCCACAATAAGTGTTTATCGTAACTAGCTCCCGAGATGCCTCCACTACATCCACCTGGAGATAAGCGTCAGACATATCTAACTTAGCGGAGCACGTGCCCCCTTCTAATCTGGCAAAAGTGTCCTCCGGAACTGAAAAGAGATATTGATGGTTGTCAAGGGCCGCTTTGAGACCAGTAGAATAATCAGCGCAGATGCGTATTTGGTTGTTTGGTTTTTTCTGGACGACAATGGGGGCTGCACATGTTTAGTAGTCTACAGGGGGTGACGACACCAGCCTGTTGTAAGCGGTCAAGTTCTTGCTTAACTGACTGAATAGCATTGTGAGGTACAGGACCCTTAAGTCTAAAAACAGGTGTTGCTCCAGAACGTAAGGTTAATGATACCTTGAATTTTGTGTAGTGACTAAGGCAATCTTGAAACACGGTGGAAAACTTACAGTTTAGAGCCTGTGTCATCTGCATAGGTTCCTTTAGCGTGAAAGTATGCGTTTGAAACTGCTCGCATATGGTGTTTAGCTAGATGTCAAGTGGTTCTATTTTCTAAATCCAATCACTAACCAGCAACTTAAGTGTAGGCCGGTCGGTTAGACAACAAATGCTCGCCTTATGAACACCATTTAATAAGATTTCACAAGTAAACAGTGCGATAAGAATAACAACATCTCCAGAAGTATTATGGGCTAGTTTGATTTTCACGATCGACTTCGGTTTCTTTATATGCTACCAGCTACTTTTAGAGATGATGGTAATGTAAGAGGCAATACCAAGTTGTATACGAGTTGAAGTGCCGTTCATGAGCACGGTAATAAACTATTTTACGAGACACAAACTCAGCCTGAAACGCAACCTGAACGGGTAGCGCTTTGGCGATGGACACTTTACGGTTATTATGGATGGAAGACGGTCACTTGTTGGGTTTGTGGTTGACGCCGGATGCAAAATTCATTTGCGACACATTTTAAGACATTTTTGCGAAAAGTGTCATTTTAAAGTGAAAAATCGTAGGAAGTATATGCTCCGCATGAGCAGCATGGCATAGGCGGATTAGTAGGCGTTTGTCTTAGGTATTTAGTCGACCTTTTCGTCATTTCGTTCTTCCCAGCATGAATTGCGCTTGATGACATTTGTGAATTCTGCTCAATGAGGGTGCTGTCATGTTAAGGTTAATATGTGCTTACACTCAGCTGCAACAGTTACGGGTCATGTCCAGAGGTTGATTAAGTTTAGATAGTAGACATTTGCGAATTTCCGCGTCTTCAGAGGATTGTAAAGCTCGTATATATAAGTCATTTTAACTTATCAGATATCAGTAAGTGTAGCTTAAAACGTTCACATTCACGCTGGATGGTATCGGCTAATGAGCGTTTTCTAAAAACTGAATTCTACCCGGGGTAGGCTGGCTCCAACCCTAACATTCTCCTGACCTGCAAATGCCTTTCGCCTGGAGCATTTTCGGATTTGCATTTCTGCCATTCAACGTGGTGTCGTTACCTGACCCAGTGGGTTGGTTGGCGTTCTGTACTTTTCAAACTTTGAGAGCGGCGCAAATCAGTCAGGCGCGCATTGTGGTTGCAAGGTCAAATGAGTAGTCGGCGTGGTCACGCGATCCGTGTGATGATTTATGCAGGGACACTGCCTGACAAGGTGAGTGACAGGGGCCTGCTAACTGATGCTGAACACAACGCTGAAGAATTTAGAGATCACCAATACTTTCACAGCTATGTTGACAAACGCCGGATCCGAATAAGCTTAGGCTTTTCGAGCTGTCTCGAGGATTTTGTAGCGAATGGTGTCACACCGATAGGTAATCGACTCAAAGTGATTCAGTTATGCGCTTGCGCTTAATCACGGATGACCGTGAAAACGATAAGTGATGGCACGGACTTTAATCGTAGAAGATAATTCCACCTATAATGGATTACTGTGTAGGGCGGTAAATGTGGTTCGTTTGAGCGTACAGCGACGATGCCGTGACAAGATAAAGAGGAATAATCCAGATGACCGAGGAGCACGCACATAACGCGTGTGTGTGGATGACCCACGTGACCAATTAGCACGGTTCCCT
>CALYDF020007841.1:0-12184 GCA_944474145.2 Dicrocoelium dendriticum | reverse complement strand
CACAAAGATGTATGGAGCGTACAACGATTCACTGTGGAAGACGTGATGAAGATAAGAGGAACGAAGGATAATGGTTCGAAGAGAGTGAACCAGTGGACAGCAACTGATTTCGCCTTAAGCCTTCTAGTTATGGTTGGAGGTTACAGTGTCAGCAGAATCAACCAACCGGCGAAGGTACGTGATGTTTACAACGTACGAGAGTAAGTGTCAGAGAGACAGTGGATGGCTCCTAGCGCAAAGAGGTATGCTACATTCAATGACTCAATGCAGCTGAAGAGAGGTGACATAGGTGGTATGAAGAACTGATAATGGTACAAAGGGAGAGAGGATATCGACGGCTAGCGATGGCTGGTGGCTAACTATAGTGTCCCAGAATAAGTCAACAGACAGCAAACTTATGTGACGCAGAGAGTCGCAAGGATGAAAGTTGGAGTTGAAAGAGCGTGGCTCTTAGCAAGCTCTGGATATGCGCACAGATGATTAGAACCTACGACCACTAGTTGCTGCTAAATAGAGGTGCTGAAGTTCAGATAATCGACAGATACTGGCGCTACGAAAAATTGACGGTGGCTAGATGTAGCAATTGCATTAAGTAGTTTGGTCACTAGTGGATTCCTACGGTGTCAGAGAATTTATCAGCAAGCCAGCGAAGGTAAATTATACAGACATTCTAAAAGATTATAGGATGGAGGAACAAGGAATTTGGTTAATTACACTTTCAATGAATAAAGCAACAAGCGAGCAGAGATTACAGAGACAGACATTCGGGCCAACTGAAGGTTAGAGAGAAATAGTGTGGCTACTTGAATGCATAAGATTCGCAAGCGTTGCATGGAGCGAACAACGACTAATTGCTGCCAAGATGAGTTGAAAAGAGTTAGGCGAACGGCAGATAAGGGCGCTAGGAGAGAAGACAGTCGCCAGACATGGCATTCTAATTAAACTTTCAGATACTAGTAAAACCTGCAGTGGCAAAGAATAGGTCAAAAACCAGCTGAGCTTTGTGCTAACAGAATAAGAGAATAAACGTAGAAGAGAGGGAGTAACACATAGCGAGCTCCGGGTAACCGCAGAGTAGCATGGGGCGTATGGCGACTATCTGCTGCTGAACAGAGATAGTGGCTCTAGGATAGTTAGTAGCAATGGCTGGTGAAGCCATATGATTAATGCGTTTGGCCACTAGTCCAACAGACTGAGTCCAAAAGACTCACTGGCTTTTACTGGGTCAGGACACCCTAATGCTATTTTCTTAGCACCCTAGAAAAACTCCTTTCTCTGCACGACGTTACGTATACATTTGTTCCGCACGTTCGCATTCCTTTAACTGAACTTTATTACTTCAATTCTATCGATCAATCCTTTCTCACCTAGTGTGCTGTGTTCGTTTCTGCTGCAGATTTCGACACTTAATTATATAGGAAGTAAACTCTCTCATAGGCTTTTCCCATCTCAGTCGGCCATAGCAATATACCCTTAATATACTCGTGTCGTCTTTCTGGCTTGATCCCAAGAAGATTTTTACCCAGCGCTTGAATTCTTTCTATCCGCTGACTTACCACCAGTTTCCCTTTAAATCCCTTTCTTCGCAAGCCATTTATACCTTCACTCACGGATTCCGCACTTCCAATGGAAGTAGGTTGGCTACCAGCTGTTCATCCACCATACAAACGCCGCTGGTATTTGAATTCTGCTTTCTGTCTTCCCACGCAATAGTTGCATCATAGCAAACCGATACTGCGTCCTTTGCTGAATGGCGCAACGCTCTGTATTCCATGTACATAGTAGCAACCATCCTATAGGGGCATTGCTTTCGTAGAACATTCAAAAGTCACCTTAAGCGCCATCATTGTTGCACATTGTACATCATTTGTCTCCACTAGATACTATACCACAGGACTTAAACAACGATTGTTCCCACGCCTGTTCTTTGCGGTCTTGTTTGTCTCTCACCTTCCGTTTTCTCCGAGGTCCGGAACTTCTTGGAGATCTGGGATTGAACCGAGAAAGAGTTTGGCCCGAGACAGGACATAACCCACAAGGAACTACAATGAAAATGGCTGTACAACAAATGGATACAGCTGCAGTCAATACCACAACCGTTGTCAAGTAATGACAGCTGGACACGATGCCTTCACACTCCTGAAAAGTATACATAAACCTGAAAAATCCAGACGCAAGTAACTGACATTTTGCTCCTCTGGACACTCACAAAAAAGGCTCTTCATGAAGCTATCAGCCTCCATGGGCCTCAGCCATTATGGCGGCCCGGATCAAAGATACCTGATCAGCTAACAGAGGAAATTGGAAGTCACTTGACTGCGGATAACCGAGGGTGCAATCAGTCGGCAAGCTGCTCTGCCAGTTTTACATTAGTGTACAAACGGATTTCTGACAGTGTTCCAGGACGTGGTGGGTTTTCGCCTGGCAAGCGTACTCCCTATAAAAGGCCACAAATGTCCGTTTAGCAACAGTGCGACGTGGCGGATGTGACTTGCCACTGAATAAAGTCACTGCCCACAACTACATACTAGCAAATCGAGTAGAATCATAATTTAAAATTTTCCTGACACGTTCAAGTGTAAGATACTCCCTGCCTATACGAGTCGTTTTCACTACACATGTAATGCCCAGACGGTTGACACTACCCACGCTTGAACCCATCGTGCCGTCATGAATTGACGACTTTATTTCTAATGATTACTTTTACAATTTCCAAAGCCTGTACATTTTTTGGCTTACTGCTGATCACATACCTAGCAACGTGTTTGTTGCGAAGCATACTTGCATGTAAATGTTGCTCATGCCTTGGTTTGGTGTTTCTTGACAGATTCGAGAATATACTATTTATTTATTTATTTGTTTACAGTGCTTATGAATAAATCAACAATCCTTTGAGGGAAAATAAGGAGGGAGGGTAAATGGTCAGCTTTTGCAAAGCTACAGATTCGCGCAGAAATGCACATGGCCGTCAACGATTAACTGCTGCCAAGAAGCGCTGACAACGGTAATGCAAGCGGCAGATAACGGCTGTAGGAGCTAGAGGTGTGTTGCCAGCAATGGCATTCAACTTAAGCCTCTCGTTACTAGTTTATCCTAAAGTGGCACAATATAATTCAACAAACCAGCTGACCTGTGATGCACATAGTCCAAGAGAATAAACTTTGTAGAGAACGAGTGGAGAATGCCGAGCTCCGGAAATCCGCAGCGGTGAACTGCGCCTATGGCGACTAACTGCTGCTGAACGGAAAAGCCGTCTCTAATATAAGGCGTATCAATGGGCGGGTAAAGGTATTCGAATATGGCTTGGTCTCTAGTGGATGCCTTCAGTGTCAGCGAATGTGCCACCAAACCAGCTGGGTTGTGACGCAAACGAAGGAAGAATATAAATTTCGGAGGTGAGTGTGGCTCCAAGCAAGCTACAGAGTTGCACGGGGATTCTTGGAGCCAACAACGACTAACTGCTGACACGAAGAGATGACGACAGTAAGGCAAAAGGCAGGTAACGGCTGTAGGAAATAGAGATCTGTTGCCAGCAATACAATTCGGATTAAGTCTTTCGCTACTAGATGATCCTACGGTGGCACAGAATAGGTCAACAAACCAGCTGAGCTGTGATGCAAACAGTCCAAGAGAATAAACGTTGTAGAGAAGGAGTGGAGAATGTCAAGCCTCAGAGATCCGTAGAATTGAATGGAGCCTATGGCGACTGGCTGTTGTTAAACAGATATAATGGCTCTAGGAAAGGTAGTATCAGTGGCTGGTGAAGCCATATGATTAAGACGTTTGGCCGCTAGTGGATACCTACAGTGTCAACGAATAAATCAACAACGAAACGAAGAATAGCGAGACAGACATTCGAGGAAAAAGGTGGGAGAGTAAGGGGGCTCCTTCATAGTGACAGGTTTGCGCAGAGATGCATGGGGCCAACAACGACTAACTGCTGCCAAGAAGGGTTGACAAGGGTAAGGCGAACGGCAGATAAGGGCGCTAAGACGGAGGTCAGTGGCCAAGATATAACATTCGGATTAAGCCTTCAGTTACTAGTGGATCCTACGGCGGCACGGAATATATATATATATATATATACATATATATATATATGTTTGGCAGCATCCGGTTTCGGATTTGCCTGTCAATGTGGCAAGCAACAGGACGCCTGCGCCTACAGAGGGACCATGGTTTGCTTGCGCTGCACCACCCACAACTCCAACCACACACCCCATATCCAGTGTAAACCCGAAGGAAT
This sequence comes from Dicrocoelium dendriticum, assembly GCA_944474145.2. Classification (NCBI taxonomy): domain Eukaryota; kingdom Metazoa; phylum Platyhelminthes; class Trematoda; order Plagiorchiida; family Dicrocoeliidae; genus Dicrocoelium; species Dicrocoelium dendriticum. The sequence continues at coordinate 7,938 of CALYDF020007841.1, read as the reverse complement.
AAGACTGGGAGGCATGCGGATGGGAACCACGTTTCATCAACGGAGCCGGCCCACACTCCTTCACAGGCAAACACAAGCACAATGTATTTGGGAAACAAGCGCACACAAGGCGGTGGCTGGACCGTAGTCCGCTCCACACTGACTGCATTGTACCACACCTTGATCCTAACACAGTCACAAGGACCGTGCACCCCGTCCCCTCCAGCAACGACCAACTGTCTCCTAGAGCCAGTATGGAAGTGGTAGTGGGTAATAGACAGGTAGGCACTTTGTCAACATGCTCATCAAGCGCAGCCACACAGGAGATATCAACCAACAGCCAAACATTTGAGAGAGAGAGAGGGGAAAGAAAATAACTCGCTTGATGCATACGGAAACGAGGACATAAATCGTAAGTTAATGAGCATATGAAATAAGTTGTTTACAAACGAATCCTAGATAAGTTCATGAGGTGAGAAAGTATACTTCACGGAAATGCCAAGAACACGTAAATTTTGTGGAACTCGAAAACAATTGGCTTAAGCGAGGTGTGCAACTTAATGGAATAGAGTACAAGTAGACATTTATATGAGAAAGATAAGCATTAAGGCAAAATTGAAAACCCACCATCTGAAATAAAGAGACTTTGCACGCAAGCACGCGGTTAGTAAATCGAATGCAGCGTACCTACAAACGCTGCGCCGGTTCTGCCTATGTTCTCTGCAGAACCCGTCGTCGCTTCTGTAGTAGTCCGGAGTGGCCTCTCTCATGGCTCACTAAGCCTGCCTGACCAAGGCACTCGCGACCGCATGTTCTACAGCACCATGCGCTTGATGTCGATGGAGTACAATTCATCGGTGCTTGCCGCTTCCGCACTTGCCGCTTCTCTGCATGCGTGAGGGCTTTCTCCCGCACTTCAGCAACTGCCTTCGTGATTACATCGCGCCATGCACGCCGATCAACCGCCTTTGATTCCCATGATCTGCAATCAAGGTTAGAACGTGTGAGGCTCACTTTGATCATGTCCTAGTAGCGTAACTTTGATTTCCCCACGGTCCCCTCCCTAATGCTTAGCTGATCGTATAACCGTTGTTTCGGTATCCGCGTCGAATCCATACGGCTCACATGACCGAGCCATCTAAGGTGTCTCAGTCAAAGTATGCAGTCCACTGCATGCATCCCTCTTCGGCGCAACACTTCCGTGTCTTCAACTCTGGCGCCCCAACCAATGCGCAAAATTCGTCGCAGACACTGCTGATGGAACCGCTCGAGATATCGCACCTCCCGACGGTACATCGTCCACGTTTCACTGCCGTATAGAAGAACGGACAGTACCATGGATTTGTACACCAACAGCTTCGCGCCATTGGTAAGCTGATGGTAGTTCTATACTAGGTACTCAAGCTTCCCGAATACTGCCGCTGCCTTCGACACGCGAATACGCAGCACACTGTGTAGCTGATGAACAGTCGACATCACACTCCCAAGGTAGCTGAAACGGGAGGTGGTTTCCAATACTTCAGCACCAATGCTAATACGCGACAATATTGAATATTGCACCTCCGGTGAAGGCTGAAAGAGACAGACAGTTTTGCTTGTGTTGATGGTGAGCTCGAATTTGACCGCTGTCGAAGCCAGAGCACTAGTCATGTGCTGCAACTCATCCGCGCTGTGTAAAAACAACGCACCGTCGTCAGCAAACATAAACATACGGATAGTTGTCTCACAGACTAGAGTTCTCGCACCGAAACGACGGACGTTCAGCAACCCACCATCAATACGGTGCTCCACACGAACACCGTAAACACAAGCCGCATCCTCGCATTAAGATATGTATAAAACAGGGCAGGAGCTAAGACACAGCCTTGCTTCACACCAGAGACCACTGCAAAGTCATCCGTGGTCTCTCCACTCAGCTGCACCCTCGCTTGCATACCACGCTGCAGACATACAGTTAAACTTACAAACTTAGGCGGGCAACCGAACTTACCCAACGCCAGCCACAATGCCTCGCGGTTCACCGTATCAAATGCCTTGGTGAAGTCAACAAAACGCGAGTACAACAGCTGGTGTCGTTTTCTGCACTTCTCTTGCAACTGACGAGCCGCAAACACCATATCTATAGTGCTGCGACCCGAACGGAATCCGCACTGCTCTTCCGCCACGTTAGGTTCCACAACCTGACTGACGAGGCGGTTGAGCAGGATTCGGGCAATCACCTTGCCCACACAACTCCGCAAGTTGATGCCACGATAATTCGTGCAACATTGCTTGCTCCCTTTGCACTTTTGCAGTGGTAGCACAAGGACATTCTTCAGCTCAGGAGGCATCTCCTGCTCAATCCACACGGATTGCACCAAGTGATGCAGCGCGGTCAACAACGCGGGTCCACCGTGTTTCAATACTTCAGGCGGGATCCCGTCGCCTCCGGCACACTTGCCGTTTCGCAGCTGAGCAAGTGCTCTCTGCGTCTCATCCAGTGTCGGCGTATCCGCCAGATCCGCCTTGACATTGTGCTGCTTCAGGCCGTTCAATGTAGGCCAGTCGATCTCTGAACGGTTGTTCAAGAGACAGTCAAAGTGTTTCCGCCAGATCTGCATTATGTGTGCAGTCTGGGTGCAATTAGCGCCTGAACTACCATCGAGCAGTGTCCTCAGCGGCTCCAATCTCGGTCCATACACCGCCTTCAAGAAGGCAAAGAATTCCTTGTGTTGACGACGTTCAGCGTAGCATTCCATCTGCTTCGCCTGCTCCGCCCACCATCCATTTTTAATGCGACGGGTTTCTCGGGTCAGTCGCCGTCGAAGTTTGCGAAACTGACTACTCTTTCCCAAGTCACTGGGGTCTGCAACATGTGCAGCAAATGCTGCATTCTACCCCCACCCCAATGCGCCAATCGTCGCATTATTCTCATCAAACCAATCAGGTCGTTTACAGTTTGCGCGCCCGATGGTCTCCTCGGCAGCAGCTGTCACCTGATCGTGAATGTGGTGCCACAGGTCGCCCACTGTGGCTATGCAGTCCACCTCACGCAGGCGTGCAGCCATCGCCTTCTCCAGCTCAGTACGTTTCGCCACAGTACCGAGGGAGAGAATGTTAAATTTACGCCTATTCACGGCGGGAGTGCAATACACAGATTTACGAAAATATATGTACAGTTTGGTCCGCACCAACCTGTGATCAGTGCCACACTCAGCTCCACGCAGTGCACGTGTCATGCGCACTTCACGCATATCACGCTGACGTACGATGACATAGTCGAGCAAGTGAGCGTGACCACTCCGTGGGTGCTTCCAAGTTGCTATATCACTCGCACTCAGTGCAAACCGAATGTTCGTGATCGTCAGGCCGTAAGTGACACACAGTGAGAGCAGACTGTCACCGTACGCATTCGCTGAACCAGTGCCATGCGCACCGATAACATCTGTCCACGCTGATGCATCACGCCTAACGTGCGCGTTGAAATCACCCAGCAGAAATTGTCGGTCGCTCCTCGGCACAGACAGTATCACGGAGGATAGCTAAGTGTAGAACTGATCACGCGTGCCATCAGGATAACACGTGTTCGGACCGTACGTGCCTATAAAAGTAGCAAACTTACCTCTTCCGAGTCGTAGGCGAACAGTCATCAGTCGGACTCTGATGCCCGTTGGTTCACCCACCAGCTGGCCATAGAGGCGATCGGCTATTGCAAATCCGACCCATGTTCACGTGGTGCTGAGGCGGCGTTACCCTCGCAGTAAAATGTGTAGTCAGCACCTGTTTCATGCAACTTACCTTGCTCAGCGAGCCGAGTTTCAATGAGCGCCGCAATATCGATGTTGTAGCGCGCCAGCTCCATCGCGACCAGAGCAGTGCGTCGCTCCGGGCGCTCGCTGGAGTTCCGGTCTAGTAGTGTGCGCACGTTCTAGCACCCGATGCTGCGTGCTTTGCGCGCAGGCGTACGATTGCTTTGGTGGGCACCCGCACGCGAGGTGGTCATTGTGCTTCTGAGGTTTGTTTGAGAGACTCCACCCGGAGCCTTTGGCTCAACAGCCTGACCCACAAGGCAGTGCGTGATTTGGAGGTTTGCTTAAGGGACTCCACCCGTAGCCGTTGGCTCAATAGCCTGACCCACAAGGCAGTGGGAAGCAGATCCAGCTCGGGAATGTGATTGCAGAGACTGATGGGGATCTGCTTGACGGCAGTCACAAGCAGCCTTTGAGGTACTGGAACAATTATTATATGTTTTGCGACCGTAATAGGATACGCACCTGCGACCACGGCCAGACGCAGGTGGGTTTTTAGCAATTTGCACCAATTTGACCAGGGGCTGCCTGGCTTGAGGCGGGCAGTAGCAAACCATTGAACACCCGGAGGTGTCCTCCCACCATCAGAGACAATGCGTGGTACTCGTGCTCTACGCCACTCGAGCTGTGAGCTTATGACATGTAAACCTGTTGTCTCCCATGGCTAGGTTTTACGGGAAGAGGGCCATAGACCACTTCCTAACCTCCGCAGAGGATGGACTATGATACTGCCAGGGTGCCCACACCTGACAGGGGAACGACTCGGGTCCTCAGCCAAAGCCTTCGATTAAATATACACCCGAAAGGCAGCGGGTCTAGCACATGGTCAGTTAGCCGACACATGCGGATTGGTGTCCTGGATCTTAGCAGGGAGAAGGGCGAAACCCAACTCCCACCCAGCGGTCGCCAAGTGGAGGCGCCCAGGACATGAGACTATGTCGCAACAGTAGCAGCAGTGGGTAGACCATCTGTCAGGATTTAGACACCACCAGACTCAGCGCAACATAGGCTCTCCCGCCATATATATATATATTTGTTCTGGGCTATGAGTGGCACGCCCGCGAAGGCATGACCAAATAAGTGCAATTATACAGACATACCATGGCAATTGTAACAGTGACGATCGGAGATCGTTCATATGATCCTATTTAAAACTGTACAAATAGGACAGAAATACAAATGCAGAAAGCCCATTGTCGTGAGTTCAGGCACGTTCGTTTGTGCACAGTCGGTCTGCCATAAAGTGCAGTAACAATTCAGGCAGGAATAGATCAAGAAGTAGAACTGATCAATTAGAAAAAGCGGGTGGAGAACATGCTCAATCGCGATTACACGATACGCTGGGTTCATGTGAGTGTAGCGTAAGGAACAAAGGTGAATGTGCGGAAAAAGAAGTGGCGACGGAGTGTGCAGATAAGAAAGTGCCGGGGCGTATCCATCATGGTGGTATATAGTCATGATCAGCTTGTCAGTGTGAGCTTTTTATATGTGACTTTATGCAGTGGCGAGTCACCTCCGCCACGCCGCAGTGTTATAAAACGGACAGCTGTGGCTTTTTATAGGGAGAACGCTTACCAGGCAAAAACTTACCACGTCATGGAACACTGCCATCGACGCATTCGAGCGACAAGCTGCAATTGGCAATGCTTCTTATTGACCGATTATTGGTTCTGTTAATCGCAGTCAGGATACACCCATAGATTTCGCTGGCTGATGCATGATGGGGCGGGACTGTATCATCCATGGATCCTGTCACTTCCTGACAGGATGGCACTGCCCGTGCGGTAGGTAAACTATAAATCGAACATACTTGCATGTTTTGTATTTGTCGTCGGTAGAACCGCTTAATGTCTCCGAGGGGTACCAAGTAATATGTTGTTGAACCAATTATTAGAGCAAAGAGAATGGCCAAACGCAATCGTTCAGGCCCGAAAAAGCTGCAAGTTGTCCCGAATAATGAGCCGGAACTCCTCCTAGGATAAGTTCTGTTTATTAGGGACAGTGGCATCCACGACCATATTGACGGTAAAAGTAGTGCGGGCTGCTCCAGATGCGGTACTTGAAAAGAATTTCAGTAGTGTAAAGGACCGAACTTATTTGTTCTTGCCACAGTGAAAGTATTGTGTGTGAAAGTATTGTGTTGGGATATTTCCAAGTTAGGTGCATAGCACAGGCAGAAAAATGTGCCCACTGGTTGTAGGAAATGTCCGAGTTGACATTAAATGTCAGCAAGTGAAAGCCGAGTAAGAGCTATGTGAAGAAGGGGCGAGCTGAACCCAGTTGTTCAGGCCTCAATATAGTGGCATCCATCCAAGATTACAGATACACGCTTTGTCCATCCGGTAATTAACAAGGCAGCGTAATAATTATTCATCGAATTCCAGGTGAGGGAATATTGTGTTTCGTTGAGGTGTTGAGGTCAAGGCGGTGGACGTATCCTCGGGTGCTGGCCACCGGTTCTGTGGAAATCTCGGAGAAAAAGGCAACGAACCAAGGTAGCCACACAAACAGACAACAACGATGCATCCGGAACTCAGAGAAAGAGATCAGTCACAAAATTGCTTTCACCAATGACCTCACATTATATGCATCATTATAAACTAAATATCTCATGTACATGTGTTCCATAAAAAGTTAGATTACCCTTACTGTGAACAGCGACGCCGCCGAGCAATGCGCGTTTTCGGAGAGTGTGAGGCCGATCCGAAGTGTTTGGATTTGTCCGTGGATTGCGAGTAAGTTGTTTAATTAAGTATGGAGGACGAATGGTGAGGATCATGGTTAGGAATGAAATAAGCTGTGATAATAAAGCACGAGCAAGTTCAGCAAAGTTCTCGGGGGAAGCAAAGTTTTGGGTATGCAGCACTTAGATCATATACGTCTCAGTAGTATGGATGCGGTCAGAAAGCACAAATAAGGTTAGAAAAGAATGGATTAGGGCTAAGCACATAGATGGCCATCCAGTTGAACAGCAACGGCGACCGAGTTAAGGAAAAGACAGTAGGGTTGAGAAAGGCATTTATGGAAAGAGTGGAGAAGTCAACGAGGCTTTCAAGGAAGTAAGCGGTCCATTAGGACAGCCAAAAGAGGAAAGGTAACGTCTGATAATTCTCAGTGAATTCGGAAAGCAGGGGGCCGATCAAGCGAGACTGGAGTGGTCAGCGCATTGAGCTGAGATGCAAACAGAATAAGAGAATGAAAGCTGTAGGGAAAAAGTGCCATCTAGCGAGCTCCGGATATCCGCAGAGCTGAATGGAGCTTATGATGGCTAACTGCTGCTGAACAGAGAAAACGGCGCTGGAATATGGAATATCAATGGGCGGGTAGCGCTATTCGATTAAGGCATGGTCACCAGTGGATACATGCAGTGTCACAGAATATGTCACTGATCCAGCTGAGTTGTGATGCAAATGATCGAGGAGAAGAATTTTTGGAACTACTTGGTTGCTGCAAGCAAGCTGCAGGTTTGCATGGAGATGCGCGGAGCAAACAAAGCCTAACTGCTGCCAAGAAGAGTTGACACCAGTAAGGCAAACGAGAGATAATGGCAGTGGAAGAGAGAGATCAGTAGCCAACAATGGCATTCGGAGTAATCCTTTCGTTATTAGTGGATCCTACGGTGGCACAGAATTGGTCAACATACCAGCTGAGTTGTAATGCAAACAGTCGAAAAGAATAAGCGTTCTAGGAATGGCGTGACGACTAGCTAACTCCCGATATCCGCAGATTTGAATTGAGCCTAGGGCGACTAACTGCTGCTGAACAGCGAAAATGGCGCTAACCAGCATTGGTATTCTGATTAAGTCTTTCGTTACTAGTGGATCTTGCGGTGACCCATAATAGGTTAACAAACCAGCTGAGCTGTGATGCCAACAGTCCAAGAGAATAAACGTTGTAGAGAAGGAGTGGAGAATGTCAAGCTTCAGAGATCCGTGGACTTGAATGGAGCCTATGGCGACTGGCTGTTGCTAAACAGACATAATGGCTCTAGGAAAGGTAGTATCAGTGGCTGGTGAAGCCATATGATTAAGACGTTTGGCCACTAGTGGATACCTACAGTGTCAATGAATAAAACAACAAGCGTGCGAGGATTATAGAGACAGACATCCGAGGAAAATGAAGGCTGAATGTTAGAGTGGAGTCTCCTAAAAAGCTGCAGGTTCGCGCAAAG
>CALYDF020007840.1:0-12209 GCA_944474145.2 Dicrocoelium dendriticum | reverse complement strand
TAGGCACCTTGTCAACATACACATCAAGCGCAACCATACCAGGGATATCAAACAACAGCCATTCACTTTAAACGACAAGCTGAAATAAAATAAATCCAACAATGCATACAGATACGGTGGCATAACTCTTCGCTAATTTACCATATGAAGTAAGTTCGTTAGCAATGAATCCGCGATAAGGAAAAAATGTCCACAAGTTACTCCAAAATGCTACGAACGGAACAAAATTACCGAAGCTAAGCGCAATTAGCGTAAGCGACGTGCCAGCTAATAGAAGATTATTCAGATAGGCAAAACTAACCAAATAAACTGGAATGAAATTTATGCAGCTTAAAGAGACCTAGTTTAAGTGTAAGTTTTTTTAGCCCAACTGCGGTGAAGAAGCATCAAGAATGCAACATCAGCCTCAGCATGGGGCACAGACCATACATACATGGTTGGCGGCATCCGGTTTCGGATTTGCCTGTCACTGTGGCAAGCCACAGGACGCCTGCGCCTACAGAGGGACCATGGATGGCTTGCGCTGCCACACCCACAGCTCCAACCACATACCCCATATCCAGTGTAAACCCGAAGGAATAAGACCGGGAGGCATGCGGATGGGAACCACGTTTCATCAACGGAGCCGGCCCACACTCCTCCACAGGCAACACAAGCACACTGTATTTGGGGAATCAAGCGCACACAAGGCGGTGGCTGGACCGTAGTCCGCTCCATACTGAGTGCATGGAACCACTCTTCGAGCCTAGCACGGCCACAAGGACCGTGCACCCCGTCACCTCCAGCAACGACCAACTGTCTCCTGGAGCCAGTATGGACGAGGTAGTGGGTAATAGACAGGTAGGCACCTTGTCAACATGCACATCAAGCGCAGCCACACCGGGGATATCAAACAACAGCCAAACACTTGAGAGAGGGAGAAAGAAAAAGAGAAAGAGAGAAAAACTCGATTACTGCATAAGGAAATATCAAGCGCAGCCACACCGGGGATAGCACGCAACAGCCAATCACTTGAGAGAGACAGAGAAAGAAAAAGAGAAAAACTCGATTAATGCATAAGGAAACGGTGACATAAACCTTAATTAAATAGCATACGTAATAAGTTGTTTACAAACAAATCCTAGCTAAGTGCACGAGGTCAGGAAGTATAGTTCACGGAATGCCACGAACACAAAAATGCTATGGAAATCGAATACAACTCTCTGAAGCGATGTGTGCAAGTTAATGGAATAGAGTACAGGGAGATATTTATATGAGAAAGAAAAGCATTGAGGTAAAAACTGTAAACCCACCACCTGAAATAAAGAGACTTAGCATGCAAGCACGCGGTTAGTAAATCGAATTCAGCGTGCCTACAAACGCTGCGCCGGTGCTGCCTACGTTCACTGCGGGACCCGTCGTCGCTTCGGCAGTGGTCCCGAGTGACCTCTCTCATGGCTCACTAGGCCTGCCTGACTAAGGCACTCGCGACCGCATGTTCTACAGCACAATGCGCTCGATGTCGATGGAGTACAATTCATCGGTGCTTGCCGCTTCCGCACTTGCCGCTTCTTCTCTGCATGCATGAGGGCTTTCTCCCGCACCTCAGCAACTGCCTTCGTGATTAGATCGCGCCATGCACCACGATCAACCGCCTTCGATTCCCATGATCTGCAATCAAGATTAGAACGTGTGAGGCTCACTTTAATCATGTCCTGGTAACGTAACTTTGGTTTCCCAGCATGCCGCTTCCCTATACTCAGCTGACCGTATAAAAGTTGTTTCGGTATTCGCGTCGAATCCATACGGCTCACATGACCGAGCCATCTCAGGTGTCGCAGTAAAAGTATGCCGTCCACTGCATACATCCCACTTCGGCGCAACACTTCCGTGTCTGCAACTCTGGCGCCCCAGCCGATCCGCAAAATTCGTCGCACACACTGCTGATGGAACCGCTCGAGATATCGCACATCCCGACGGTACATCGTCCACGTTTCACTGCCGTATAGAAGAACGGACAGTACCATGGATTTGTACACCATCAGCTTCGTGCCAATGCTAAGCTGATGGTTGTTCCACACTCGGTACTCAAGCTTCCCGAATGCCGCTGCCGCCTTCGACACGCGATTACGCAACTCAACGTGCAGCTGCTGATCAGTCGACATCACACTCCCAAGGTAGCAGAAGCGGGAGGTGGTTTCCAATACTTCAGCACCAATGCTGATTTGCGGCAATATTGAAGATTGCACCTCCGGTGAAGGCTGAAAAAGACTGACAGTTTTGCTTGTGTTGATGGTGAGCCCGAATTTGGCCGCTGTCGAAGCCAGAGCACTAGTCATGTGCTGCAACTCATCCGCGCTGTGTGAAAACAACGCACAGTCGTCAGCAAACAGCAACATACGGATAGTTGTCTCACAGACTAGAGTTTTCGCACCGAAACGACGGATGTTCAGCAACCCACCATCAATACGGTGCTCCACACGAACACCGTAAGCACAAGCCGCATCAAAAGCACAAGACAACATTGCATGAAGATATATATTAAACAGGGCAGGAGCTAACACACAGCCTTGCTTCACACCAGAGACAACTGTAAAGTCATCAGAGGTCTCTCCACTCAGCTGCACCCTCGCTCGCATACCACTGTGCAGACATTCAATTAAACTTACAAACTTACGCGGGCAACCAAACTTACCCAACACCAGCCACAGTGCCTCGCGGTTCACCGTATCAAATGCCTTGGTGAAATCAACAAAAAGCGAGTACAATGGCTGGTGTCGTTCTCTGCACTTCTCTTGCAACTGACGAGCCGCAAACACCATATCTATAGTGCTGCGACCCGAACGGAATCCACATTGCTCTTCCGCCACGTGTGGTTCCACAATCTGACTCACGAGGCGATTGAGCAGGATTCGGGCAATCACCTTGCCCACACAACTCAGCAAGTTGATGCCACGATAATTCGTGCAACATTGCTTGCTACCTTTGCCCTTGTACAGTGGTAGCACAAGGGCATCCTTCAGCTCAGAAGGCACTTCCTCCTCAATCCACACGCGTTGCACCAAGTGGTGCAGCGCAGTCAACAACGCGGGTCCACCGTGTTTCAATACTTCAGGTGGGATCCCGTCACCTCCGGCACATTTGCCGTTTCGCAGCTGAGCAAGTGCTCTCTGCGTCTCATCCAGTCTCGGCGTATCTGCCAGATCCGCCTTCACATCGTGCTGCTTCAGGCCATTCAATGTAGGCCAGTCGATCTCTGAACGGTTGTTCAAGAGACAGTCAAAGTGTTTCCGCCAGACCTGCATTATGTCTGCAGTCTGGGTGCAGGTAGCGCCTGAACTACCATCGATCAGTGTCCTCAGCGGCTCCAATCTCGGTCCATACACCGCCTTCAAGGAGTCAAAGAATTCCTTGTGTTGACGGCGTTCGGCGTAGCATTCCATCTGCTTCGCCTTCTCCGTCCACCATGCATTTTTTATGCGACGGAGCTCTCGGGTCAGTCGCCGTCGAAGTTTGCGAAACTGACTACTCTTCCCCAAGTCACTGGGGTCTGCAACATGTGCAGCAAATGCTGCATTCTTCTCTGACACCAATGCGTCAATCGTCACATTGTTGTCATCAAACCAATCAGGCCGCTTACAGTTTGCGCGCCCGATGGTCTCCTCCGCAGCAGCTGTCACCTGGTCGCGAATGTGGTGCCACAGGTCGCCCACTGTGGCCATACAGTCCACATCACCACACAGGCGTGCAGCCATCGCCTTCTCCAGCTCAGCACGTTTCGCCACAGTGCCGAGGGAGAGAATGTTAAATTTACGCCGATTCACGGCGGGAGTGCAATACATCGATTTACGAAAATATATGTACAGTTTGGTCCGAACCAATTTGTGATCAGTGCCACACTCAGCTCCACGCAGTACACGTGTCATGCGCACTTCACGCATATCACGCTGACGTACGATGACATAGTCGAGCAGGTGAGCGTGACCACTCCGTGGGTGCGTCCAAGTTGCTATATCACTCGCACTCAGTGCAAACCGAGTGTTCGTGATCGTCAGGCCGTGAGTGGCACACAGTGAGAGCAGCCTGTCACCGTTCGCATTCGCTGAACCAATGCCATGCGCACCGATAACATCTGTCCACGCTGATGCATCACGCCCAACGCGCGCGTTGAAATCACCCAGCAGAAATAGTCGGTCGCTCCTCGGCACAGACCGTATCACGGAGGATAGCTCAGTGTAGAACTGATCACGCGTGTCATCAGGATAACACATGGTCGGACCGTACGTGCTTATAAAAGTAGCAAACTTACCTCTTCCGAGTCGCAGGCGAACAGTCATCAGCCGCGCGCTGATGCCCGTTGGTTCACCCACCAGCTGGCCATTCAGGCGGTCGGATATTGCAAATCCGACCCCATGTTCACGTGGTGCTGAGGCGGCGTTCCCCACCCAGTAGAATGTGTAGCCAGCACCTGCTTCATGTAACTTACCTTGCTCAGCGAGCCGAGTTTCACTGAGCGCCGCAATATCGATGTGGTATCGCGCCAGCTCCATTGCGACCAGTGCAGTGCGTCGCTCCGGGCGCTCGCTCGAGTTCCGGTCCAGTAGTGTGCGCACGTTCCAGCACCCGATGCTGAGTGCTTTGCGCGCAGGCATACGATTGCATTGGTGGGCAATCGCACGCGAGGTGGTCGTTGTGCTTCGGAGGTTTGCTTGAGGGACTCCACCCGGAGCCTTTGGCTCAATAGCCTGACCCACAAGGCAGTGGGTGGTTTGGAGGTTTGCTTGAGGGACTCCACCCGGAGCCTTTGGCTCAATAGCCTGACCCACAAGGCAGTGGAGAGCAGATCCAGCTCGGGAATGTGATTGCAGAGACAGATTGGGATCTGCTTGACGGCCGTCACACGCAGCCTTTGAGGTTCTGGAACAGTTATCATATGTTTTGCGACCGTAATTGGATACGCACCTGCGACCACGGCCAGACGCAGGTGGGTTTTTGGCGGGTTTGCACCAATTTGACCAGGGGCTGCCTGGCTTGAGGCGGGCAGTAGCAAACCATTGAACACCCGGAGGTGTCCTCCCACCGTCAGAGACAATGCGTGGCACTCGTGCTCTACGCCAATCGAGCATTGAGAATATCACCCGTAACCTGTTGTCTCCCATGGCTAGGTTTTACGGGAAGTGGGCCATCGACCACTTCCTAACCTCCGGAGAGGATGGACTAGGATACTGCCAGGGCGCCCAATCCTGACAGGAGAACGACTCGGGTCCTCAGCCAAAGCCTTCGATTAAATGAACACCCGAAAGGCAGCGGGTCTAGCACATGGTCAGTTAGCTGACTCATGCGGATTGGTGTCCTGGATCTTAGCAGGGAGAAGGGCGAAACCTAACTCCCACCCAGCGGTCGCCACGTGGAGGCGCCCAGGACATGAGACTATGGCGCAACAGTAGCAGCAGTGGGTAGACCATCTGTCAGGATCTAGCCACCACCAGCCTCAGCGCACCATAGGCTCTCCCGCCACATAGATGGTTGGCGGCATCCGGTTTCGGATTTGCCTGTCACTGTGGCAAGCCACAGGACGCCTGCGCCTACAGAGGGACCATGGATGGCTTGCGCTGCACCACCCACAGCTCCAACCACATACCCCATATCCAGTGTAAACCCGAAGGAATAAGACCGGGAGGCATGCGGATGGGAACCACGTTTCATCAACGGAGCCGGCCCACACTCCTTCACAGACAAACACAAGCACGCTGTATTTGGGGAATCAACCGCACACAAGGCGGTGGCTGGACCGTAGTCCGCTCCAAACCGAGTGCATGGAACCGCTCTTGGAGCCTAACACGGCCACAAGAACCGTGCACCCCGTCCCCTCCAGCAACGAACAACTGTCTCCTGGAGCCAGTATGAACGATGTAGTGGGTAATGGACAGGTAGGCACCTTGTCAACATACACATCAAGCGCAACCATACCAGGGATATCAAACAACAGCCATTCAATTTAAACGACAAGCTGAAATAAAATAAATCCAAGAATGCATGCAGATACGGTAGCATAACTCTTCGCTAAATTACCATATGAAGTAAGTTGGTTAGCAACAAATCCGTGATAAGTTGTTGCGTTTGTAGCATATGATGATGATTAGGCGGCGTCCGTATCCGGACTTGCCTGTCACTGTGATGTCCATGGGGACAGTCACAGGACGACTGCGCCTACAAAGGGGACCATGGGTCGCTTGCGCTGCACCACCCATAGTTCCATCCACACACCCATATCCGGTGTAAACCCGAAGGAATAAGACCGGGAGGCGTGCGAATGGGAGCCACGTTTCATCAACGGAGCCGGCCCACACTCCTTCAACAAGCAGAACGGAAGCATTCCAGCCTAATTGGGAATTCATACACACCAGACGTACACGAGGCGGTGGCTGGACCGTAACCCGTTCCACACAGGTTGCATGGAACCACTCTTTGAGCCTAGCACCGTCACGAGGACGGTGCACTCCGTCCCCTCCAGCGACGACCAACTGTCTCCTGGAGCCAGTATGGACGAGGTAGTGGGTAATAGACAGGTAGGCACCTTGTCAACATTCACATCTGGCGCATCCACACAGGGGAGCTCAAGCAACATCTACTTCTGAAATGCAAGATTATTCATCACGCAGGCAAACGTACCACATACGCTGCCTTATTGGCCTGGATTAGTAAATTGAATGGGAACATACTCATGGTGCTTCTATTCCGCGTACAATTGTGCCTTCTCCGGCACCTGAGAAACCGCCATTTTGAGTAATTCACGGAATTCACATCGATCAAATTTGCCTTGGATTCGCAACACCTGAAGTCAACATGAGTCTGTCATAAACTCACCTTCCTCATGTTCTGGTAATATTATTTTCGGTTTGCTCGAATGTCGTTCTACTGCACCAAGTTAACCGTACAAAAGCGGTATGAAGATCCTCGTGGAATTCATTCGGTATACATATATACATAGATTGGCGTCATCTTTGTCCAATGGCAGTTCGAATGCAACGTATGTACATGCGTTTATGCAAACTTAAGTGTGAGCTGTCACAAAGTGGATAGAGACACATTAGACATCATCATCAATGGACAACTAGCATTCCTATGGTTCAGCGTCGCCTATGTTGTGCAGACAACTGCAGTAAAGTCCTTAAGATCAGTATCACCTGTTCCAGCTGCATTAAATCGTACTGCCCGCAATGTGCAGGCAAATCTGTCCAAGAAGTGAGACAGACAAACCAAGTTGCTGACACAATTTGGTTTTGCCCATCATGTCAAGTGATTCCAGTTGTCAACTGTTTATCATTGCTAATGAAAAAATGCGATAGGATGACTGAAATAATCGCACAATTTGTAAATACTAAGGTCACTCCCTCGGAGGTAAATATGGCCACGATAATACCTCACCCGGTCAAAGTTAGTTCTGCGTCTAAACCGAAGAAAAGAGCTAGACGATCCAACCGCACTGCAGCCTCTGTGACTCTAAACCCACTGGGTCACCTCACTCCCATCAGTGGGCAAGCCTCAAACATGCCTGCGTCCACTTCTCCAACCATAGACGCTTCACTTGGAGATTCAGCCATGACACCGATAGCTCACAGCCGAAGGAAATCCGGTGCAGATAACCAGAAGGTAACGTACGCATCGATTGCATCGACAAACACACCGGGAGCGACACACACAAGTTCATCTTCAGTACCGAGCACGCGTGGCCCAAAGCAGCTTTCACTGTCAAGTCCAGTGGTGCCCACTAAACAACCTGAATTGCCGGCAAAAAGTATAAAGCCAACACTTGCTAGACAAAACCACGCTGCGCTAACTCTCGAGTGCACCAATGTTCCCGAATCCAAATCTGGCACAATAAAAGGCAAGTTACAAGACGATCGCAACCAGTGGAGTTCCACCTGCGAGGCGATTGGTATTCGGGTTGAGCCTGCAATGCTGCAACGCGTAGCACGTCACCCGACCTCAGTGTACTCTGGTGAACCTCGAATTCTTCGAGTAACTCTAAACTCCGCAGATGAGACAGAGGCTGTCCTGCTCTCAGCAGTTCGTCTTCGCAACTCACCGAGCGGAGTGCGTATATTACCTGAGCTACCTTGGAAAGACCGCACAAAAGAAGCAGTGGAGCAACGCGGTATTGCTACTAGGGATAGCAAGAAAACAATATTTGTTCATGGTGTTCCCGAGCTCCTGCATGCTTTTGATCACGATGCACATACACATGACCGAGAACAGTGGTGCTACATCCGCGAAGCACTCTGTGTTAACAATGTTATTGCCAAATCCCTAACAAGAGTTCCGTTGTCACCTAACTACAAGGGCTGCGGTCCTAGGCTAATGAAGATAATACTACACTCTGAGGGAATGACGCAAGTTCTGTTGGATAGCTGGTTAAAGTTTCGAGCTAGGTTGCCAACAGAAATACGGCTAAAGGCAGCAGGCGAACGACCAAAAGTCGGAAGAAATTCGATGGAACTTGCAAATCCTGCAAATTCTTTATTTGCACAGTCCTTCGGAGAGATCGACACAACAGCGCCCACGTCACACAGGAGGACCGAGCACAGCACGAGTGAACCATCAGTTCAGGAACGCTCAATAATGTCATGTAACACGACTGAAATACACAAACCAAAAAACGATTAATTGCCGGCCACCTAACGGCCGGCTTAAAAGCGAACACAAACTTGACATCCACCAATGAACTCCTAACCACAAAAGCCCTATCTTGCATGTACACAAACGCTCAAGGCCTTCGAAGCAAGTTGGCCGAAGTTAGAGAACTCCATGCCTCACAACCACGAGACCTCGTCATGATTACAGAGACATGGTTAAACCCTGAGATAACCGACTGTGAGATCAAGTTACCCGGTATGTCGCTGCTTCGGACCGATAGAACCGGAATGGGTGGCGGTGTGATTCTTTACTATAATACAAGCCTCCGATGTGAAGTTATCGATCACCCAGAAATCCGAGCTCCCGATTCGCTTTGGTGCCGCCTTTGGTTGCGAAACAAGGACACATGTCTACTAGCCGTGGTTTATCGCCCGCCAAACTCAACGTCGGAAATGGACTCCAAACTGTACCACGTTTTTCAGTTTGCTTTGAACAAGTCCTACACCCACATTCTTATCGCGGGAGACTTTAACGTGCACGACATAGAAACGCCGGCAACTGACGGTACGCAGTTTAAAGCCTGTTTGCAAGAACTTATTGCTATCCACCCTCTTTACAACCACGTAACCTCTCCCACCAGATTTCGAACTTCTAACAAGCCGTCGATACTAGATCTTGTGCTAACTAACGAAGAACTCATGGTTGGCGGGATAGTTACAAGCACACCACTGGGTCGTAGTGATCATGTTACTCTACTCTTTGATTATATATGCTATGCCGAGTACCCGGAAAAGGAGGAGGATAAAGTGCACACTGTCACGCACTACAATGTGTTGTCCAAGCTTGTTAAGGATACATCTTGGACTTTCTTATTCGAATGCCCCCCAGATTTGGCCTGGGATATGTTTACAAGGACTTTGAGCACACTGGTAGCGCATGCATCGGAACAGAAGTCCTTCCAACCCAAAAACCAGAGTAAGTCAATTCTGAGGAGCAGAACACGTAAATGTATGTCCCGGAGGGATTTGGCATGGCGAAATCACCAGGGTTGCCCGAATGCCGAAACCTGGACTGCATACGTGACACATCGTAACTTCTGTGTGAAACTGATCCGCGAGGACAAGGTCAGGCATCAGCAGAAGTTAATGAAGCGATTCTGCACTAACCACAAACTCCTGTATAGGCACATTAACGGCCTTCGAAAGGTAAAGCGAGGGGTTCCGGCGCTAGTCACAGCTGATGGATACACGCGGTCAGCAATGGAAGCAGCTGATCTCCTACGGCTTCATTACTCTCAAACGTTCCAACAAGTGTCGAGCCCAAACATTCACCTCATTTCTAATACTCCACCGTTTGGTTTAGAAAACATCACCTTCACTACGGAGGCTGTGTTGAAGAAGTTGTTATCCTTGCGTATCCACAGTTCTCCCGGAGCTGATAACATCCGTCCAAAGGCTCTACAGGCAGTAGCTAGTGATCTAGCAGAACCACTGGCTGTTTTCTATCAGCGATGTCTAGAGGAAAACCTTATTCCACCAGTATGGAAGCAAGGGGTCATCACTCCTATCCATAAAGGAGGTAGCCGCACTGATCCTGCAAACTACCGTCCAATAACATTACTTCCCGTACTATCCAAAGTGATGGAATCAATCGTCGCAGACGCGCTGATGGAATACCTGGAAAACCGCAATTTAATAACCCCAGAGCAACATGGCTTTCGTCAAAAGCATTCGTGTAACACTAACATATTAATTGCACGTAATAGCTGGACTGAAGCTGTTGATGATGGAATTGGAGTCGATGTCATCTACCTGGACTTTTCAAAAGCGTTTGATCGTTTAGACCATCGAGTTCTCCTTCAGAAGCTTCGGAACTACGGCATTGGCGATCCAATCCTGAGTTGGATTAGCAATTTTCTACAAGAACGACGGCTAGTGGTGAGAGTCCGAGAATCATTTTCTCATGCAATCGACGTGACGTGTGGAGTACCACAAGGCTCGGTTCTTGGACCTCGTCTATTCTTGGTGTTCATTAACGATTTGGCGAGATCAATTACTTCCGATTTCTTATTTTTCGCTGATGATATCAAGATATGGCGAAGGATCAGAGGACCGGATGACCATGAACGGCTCCAGTGCGATCTTAACACAGTGTCGAACTGGTCAGTTCAAAACGCTCTACCGTTCAACGTAGACAAATGTCGCGTAGTACAATTACGCCATAGACATAACTACACCTACATACTTGGGACAAAGGAATTGCAGAATAGCTTCCAGGAACGTGATCTTGGGGTGATCGTACAGAGCGACCTCAACTGTTCAAAACAGGCTGAGGTAGCTGCCAAAAGAGGCAACCAGCACGTCGGCATGCTGCGAAGGGCATTCGGGAGATTTAACCCATCAATCTTCCCAATGATGCTCAATTCCTACGTGCGCCCGCAAGTTGAGTACGCAATCCAAGCTTGGCAACCTTGGTTGAAACGCGACCTAGAAGCGATAGAGGCACCACAACGGAGAGCAACAAAGAACGTGATGGGCCTGCGGTATCACTCTTACCACCGAAGGCTGAAGTTGCTGGGAATTTTCAGCGGACGTTATCGAAGGCTGCGCGGCGATCTCATATTAGCGTATCAAACATTGAGTGACCCCAACCACGTATGCCGCCATTTGCTGAAACTTAGCCACAACACGCAGCTCAGGGGTAACTGCTTAAAGTTGAAGGAACAACATAGCCGTCTAGAGTGTCAACGGAATTACTTTTCCCTTCGAGTTTGCAAACCATGGAACGCACTCTCAGACTCAGTAGTATCCTCTCCTACCCTGGATGTTTTCAAAAAACGATTAGATGTTGCCCTCAGCTCCCAACATTTTGTTACCTAAGCTCCTCTGTTGTGGATTACGCCAACCATGTTTTCAACAGGACTAATGTATCAAATGGACCTAAGTGAGCGACCATATTTTATTTTCTCACTCCTTACCTCAACTATCACTGCGCCCCAGTGTCTTTCTGAATGTTTACGCGCGATATTTCTTTTTCATTTCACACTGATGTTAATTATCAAAGTATTCATCTCGGCAGACGTTCGATAGATGACCCACACATATTTTAATTGCATCATATTCACCGCAACCATCCTACGGGACATGTCAAGCACTTGCTTTTATCCCGTGATAAATCATTGTTCATTGTTCATAGTGTCAGCGCGCCAGGGTATACAGACATCCCAAAGGCTCACTTGGCGTCTTTCCCGCTCCTGACTCTCGTTTAGCACACGTCCATGTCGACATCACTGGATCTTTGTCACCATGCAAAGGCTGCGTCTACCTACTCACCTGTGTCGACAGTTACACGTTAACCAGAAGCGACTCCGCTAAACAACTGCTCATCTGAGACGATTGTACAAACTTTTCTACTACGCTGGGTAACGCAATTTGGTTGCTCAAGCGTAGTCATTACCGACAGAGGATCACACTTTGACGGATCCACCAGGAAACTACTCAGCGTACTTGGTTGCCAAGGCAACCGAACCACCGCATACTACCCCGCAGCTAATGGGATGGCAACTTTTCACCGGCAGCTCAAAGCATCACTCT
>CALYDF020007839.1:0-12187 GCA_944474145.2 Dicrocoelium dendriticum | reverse complement strand
GCCTTAGTCAGGCAGGCCTAGTGAGCCATGAGAGAGGTCACTCGGGACCACTGCCGAAGCGACGACGGGTCCCGCAGTGAACGTAGGCAGCACCGGCGCAGCGTTTGTAGGCACGCTGAATTCGATTTACTAACCGCATGCTTGCATGCTAAGTCTCTTTATTTCAGGTGGTGGGTTTTCGGTTCTCTCCTAATGCCTTTCTTTCTCATATAAATGTCTAGTGGGCCATGAGCTAGGTCCTTTGGGGCCACTACAGAAGCGACGATGGGTCCTGCAGAGAATTACGACGAGCCGGCGCAGCGTTTGTAGGCACGCTGATTTCGATTTACTAACCGCGTGCTTGCATGCTAAGTCTCTTAATTTCAGGTGGTGGGTTTACAGTTTTTACCTTAATGCTTTTCTTTCTTATATAAATATCTCCATGTACTCTATTCCATTAACTTGCACATATCGCTTTAGCCAGTTGTATTCGATTTCCATAAGATTTTTGTGTTCGTGGCATACCGTGAACTAAACTTCCTGACTTCGTGCACTTAGCTGGGATGTGTTTGTAAACAACTTATTACGTATGCTATTTAATTAAGGTTTATGTCACCGTTTCCTTATGCATTAATCCAGTTTTTCTCTTTTTCTTTCTCTCTCTCTCAAGTGATTGGCTGTTGTTTGATATACCCGGTGTGGCTGCGCTTGATGTGCATGTTGACAAGGTGCCTACCTGTCTATTACCCACTACCTCGTCCATACTGGCTCCAGGAGACAGTTGGTCGTTGCTGGAGGGGACGGGGTGCACGGTTCTTGTGGCCGTGCTAGGCTCAAAGAGCGGTTCCATGCACTCAGTGTGGAGCGGACTACGGTCCAGCCACCGCCTTGTGTGCGGTTGATTCCCCAACTACAGCGTGCTTGTGTTTGCCTGTGAAGGAGTGTGGGCCGGCTCCGTTGATGAAACGTGGTTCCCATCCGCATGCCTCCCGGTCTTATTCCTTCGGGTTTACACTGGATATGGGGTATGTGGTTGGAGCTGTGGGTGGTGCAGCGCAAGCCATCCATGGTCCCTCTGTAAGCGCAGGCGTCCTGTGGCTTGCCACAGTGACAGGCAAATCCGAAACCGGATGCCGCCAACCATGTATGTATGTATGTGTGCCCCATGCTGAGGCTGATGTTGCATTCTTGATGCTTCTTCACCGCAGTTGGGCTAAACCATCTTACACTTAATCTAGGTCTTTTGAAGCTGGCTAAATTTCATTCCGCTTTATTTGGTTTGTTCTGCCTCCCTGAATAATGTTCTATTACCTGGCCACGTTGCTTACACTAATTGCGCTTATCTTCGGTAATTTTGTTGCGTTTGTAGCATTTTTGAGTAACTTGTGGACATTTCTTACTTATCACGGATTTGTTGCTAACCAACTTACTTCATATGGTAATTTAGCGAAGAGTTATGCCACCGTGTCTGTATGCATTGTTGGATTTATTTTATTTCAGCTTGTCGTTTAAAGTGAATGGATGTTGTTTGATATCCCCGGTGTGGTTGCGCTTGATGTGTATGTTGACAAGGTGCCTACCTGTCTATTACCCACTACATCGTTCATACTGGCTCCAGGAGACAGTTGGTCGTTGCTGGAGGGGACGGGGTGCACGGTCCTTGTGGCCGTGCTAGGCTCAAAGAGCGGTTCCATGCACTCAGTGTGGAGCGGACTACGGTCCAGCCACCGCCTTGTGTGCGGTTGATTCCCCAACTACAGCGTGCTTGTGATTGCCTGTGAAGGAGTGTGGGCCGGCTCCGTTGATGAAACGTGGTTCCCATCCGCATGCCTCCCGGTCTTATTCCTTCGGGTTTACACTGGATATGGGGTATGTGGTTGGAGCTGTGGGTGGTGCAGCGCAAGCCATCCATGGTCCCTCTGTAGGCGCAGGCGTCCTGTGGCGTGCCACAGTGACAGGCAAATCCGAAACCGGATGCCGCCAACCATGTAGTATAGGGAAGCGGCATGCTGGGAAACCCAAGTTACGTTACCAGGACATGATTAAAGTGAGCCTCACACGTTCTAATCTTGATTGCAGATCATGGGAATCGAAGGCGGTTGATCGGCGTGCATGGCGCGATCTAATCACGAAGGCAGTTGCTGAGGTGCGGGAGAAAGCCCTCATGCATGCAGAGAAGAAGCGGCAAGTGCGGAAGCGGCAAGCACCGATGAATTGTACTCCATCGACATCGAGCGCATTGTGTTGTAGAACATGCGGTCGCGAGTGCCTTAGTCAGGCAGGCCTAGTGAGCCATGAGAGAGGTCACTCGGGACCACTGCCGAAGCGACGACGGGTCCCGCAGTGAACGTAGGCAGCACCGGCGCAGCGTTTGTAGGCACGCTGAATTCGATTTACTAACCGCATGCTTGCATGCTAAGTCTCTTTATTTCAGGTGGTGGGTTTTCGGTTCTCTCCTAATGCCTTTCTTTCTCATATAAATGTCTAGTGGGCCATGAGCTAGGTCCTTTGGGGCCACTACAGAAGCGACGATGGGTCCTGCAGAGAATTACGACGAGCCGGCGCAGCGTTTGTAGGCACGCTGATTTCGATTTACTAACCGCGTGCTTGCATGCTAAGTCTCTTAATTTCAGGTGGTGGGTTTACAGTTTTTATCTTAATGCTTTTCTTTCTTATATAAATATCTCCATGTACTCTATTCCATTAACTTGCACATATCGCTTTAGCCAGTTGTATTCGATTTCCATAAGATTTTTGTGTTCGTGGCATACCGTGAACTAAACTTCCTGACTTCGTGCACTTAGCTGGGATGTGTTTGTAAACAACTTATTACGTATGCTATTTAATTAAGGTTTATGTCACCGTTTCCTTATGCATTAATCCAGTTTTTCTCTTTTTCTTTCTCTCTCTCTCAAGTGATTGGCTGTTGTTTGATATACCCGGTGTGGCTGCGCTTGATGTGCATGTTGACAAGGTGCCTACCTGTCTATTACCCACTACCTCGTCCATACTGGCTCCAGGAGACAGTTGGTCGTTGCTGGAGGGGACGGGGTGCACGGTTCTTGTGGCCGTGTTAGGCTCGAAGAGTGGTTCCATGCACTCAGTATGGAGCGGACTACGGTCCAGCCACCGCCTTGTGTGCGGTTGATTCCCCAAATACAGCGTGCTTGTGTTTGCCTGTGAAGGAGTGTGGGCCGGCTCCGTTGATGAAACGTGGTTCCCATCCACATGCCTCCCGGTCTTATTCCTTCGGGTTTACACTGGATATGGGGTGTGTGGTTGGAGCTGTGGGTGGTGCAGCGCAAGCCATCCATGGTCCCTCTGTAAGCGCAGGCGTCCTGTGGCTTGCCACAGTGACAGGCAAATCCGAAACCGGATGCCGCCAACCATGTGGTAGATGAGCGGGATACTTGCGATAAGATCTTACAGTTCGGCTATGCATGTTTAGCTGGGGATGATGACGTTTCCAAGTCCTGCACATTGAAATCACCGAAAATAAGAAAGCGGCTGTAACTAGGGTGCCAGCTATTCGTCAATAATTATATTAGGTAGGAATCCGTCTCTGGAGTGGACGATGGGCAGCGATATATGCCTGCCACGAAGCAGTTTTCGTTGTGCCTGAGACACAAACTGCATCATAGCAAATCGGTGACTCGCGTCTCCGGATCATCCAGTGGTTCGCAGCTTAATTCGTTAAGATAGGATAGGATAGCACCACCTTCTCTGCGGGGACGATGATGTCGGAACAAGGACATACCCTGAGTTGCGATCTCGGCATCTTGGTTAGTTAGATGGGATCCCAAGCGATTGTTGCCTGGCGCAACCGAAGCTCGTCGATTTTGTTGAGTAGGCCTTGGGCATTCGTGTAAATGCTGTAAAATGCTTCGGTCCTCAGCAACTACCAGAGGCAGTTGTGACCAGGATGAGAGGCTGTGCCGACCGTTGTATGACCGGTCGCTGGCCGTTTTTGTAACATTTTCAGCGCGTCGCTTGGAGTTCGGTTCAGCGGCGTCGTGCTGAACTCCTCTGACAAATCAATTTGCACAATGCATGAGGAGTGGTTGCAGGATTGCACAGGAAGATCCTCACTTTTTCACACTTCCTTCCGGTGTGCATTTCGGATAAGATCACTAATTTGTTTGCCTACTGTGATGGTGTTTTAAAGTCGGACCTCATTTTCACTCACCGCTTTGAACCGGAGCTCCGTTGGCAATCGGTTCTGAAGTAAATGCTAGCGTTACAGTAGCATAAGTGCCATCTGCCTAGTTTGTAATACAATCTTAAGTATCCTTTGGCCATACCCTTTGTAGCTTCCTTATCTTGGCAGCCTCAACATAGAAGTAGCAACAATGTCATTCAACAGCAGGGTCTCACAAATGTAGCACCACTGCTCCTGGTCGCATGCCTTTGCTTAGTATTCATCGTGCTCGTGAGATTGGGGGACGCCGGGGACAAAAACGGTTCTGGCTGCGGCGTTTAGCCGGTACTCTTCTAAGCTCTGCCTAGCAAGCTTGAGCTGGATCCAGGAAACATCTGTAAAGAAGCGGACCACATAGATTTCATTCTGGAAACGAGCGATCAAAAACAACGCTGCTTCCACCTCCTCGACAGAGGTTAGCAAAGCCCGATGAAGTCTGTCTTCCCCGAAATGCTTGAAATTCGGGTAGCGAGTAATCCACGTTAAATTGGAGGGTTTAATCAGAATATCGAGGGTGTTACTTATGGCGTTCCATTGGTTCAGGTCATCTAGCTGATTCCTCTTCAAGGAATGCGTTGTTGACTCAGGAACCTTGGTACATATTATAGATAGGGCATCCCATTGTTACTGAATGTCTTTCTTGGGAGGGTGGATTGTAGTTAGGAGACCCAGCGAATTACTGTGCATCCATGCAATGTTCCCTTTTTTATATAAGTTATAACTGTGGTTAGCAAATCAGCAGTGTCAGATTTTAGAGTGCACTTTGATGCTACAATCGACAAGCTGCCACTGGTATTTGCATGTTTTCTGGGCTTCGGCCAATTCTGGTGGGAGGAAATGGATTTGTAGAAAATTGCTGTAAATGGAGTGTAAGTGACGTGTTCTGAAATAAATGGGCGATTATGATTATCGGCAGTGTTTGCAAGAGCAACTTTATTACTGTAGCATTTGACGTTGGTGATATGGCTTGCAATAAAGTTCGGTGGAGGGGCCTGTGTCAGACATTCTGTTATGCTTGTTCCTACCGAAGCTATTTTAATGCCCAACATTTTCGAAACTACGTCTGGAAGTTTTTCCCACTTCTGGGACAGTGCAATTACGGTTTTAACCAGTGGGACAGGATAACACTTCGCACAAATTCAGAATGCGTCAGACCTGCTACTGATCAGCCTGCATTGGCCTGGTGTGATTTTCCCGCATTTCAAGTGGAAATAGGCTCAACATTTTCCACAGGAAACCCCTATGTTGAACATCTTCTTGCACGTTCCACAGGCGCCTTTAGGCACCGCGGCTCGGTTATTTGCACTTGTCAAGACACGAGAAATCTGTGATGGTTAGTCCTACCCAGGACCTTGGATTGTTTGAGCTGGCGTCAAGGTCAGCCCGCCGAGACAGTGGCTGTCTCAATGTCTCACACTTGAGGTCGCGCGCAGATTATAGGATTCAACGATGCGCTTACAAGCACACGAAGGCGCAGCGTGTATTGCTGGGGTCGCGTTACACGAAGACGCACGTGGGACGTTGTCAAACTGCCCTAAGTGCCTCTGACGCGATGTTTGGTACGTGAATGACGCAAAATGTCTTGTAAGTTTGTTAGCCTGCTGCTTGTAGAGATGGTTGCGCAGTTTTTTGGGAGTCTTCACCTTCTTCTCCCGAATGGGACCAAAATTTTTCTCGAAAAGCTCGGGAATGGTGTGATTTCATAAGCAGCACTCAACGAGGATTGTGTCGAAACTTAGAACGGGAGTAACAGTGTGATCCACACAAGTTAGATGCAGGTGATGGACAGCACCGAGTAGCGTTCGTCGAACTGGTTCGAACGAGCACACGAACAAGTACGTTGTCAAGTACATTGTATTATATGTGGTGCATGCAGTTTTTCCGAAAGGTCCGTCAGATACGACCGGCAGAATGACTAATTTCTGGAGACTATTATGAAGTATTCAGGAATGAATGCCAGCCGAATCCAGTACGTTGTAGAATAATTGGACTGACCGCCATCGATATGATCACTTGACAGTAAGTGTTCTTGTCGAGTACATCTACCCATACTTCGTGGAGTTGTAAAAAAAGTCTCGAGCTTCGTCTTTTCAGAGTCTTGAATGGAAGAGTTGCTGTGCGAGGAACTGAAGGCACAAACACTCTTATTCCTTTTATACTGCTAGGATATTAATGTGTTCGTATTTTTATTATACATTGCGGTCCACGATGGTCCAACTTTCGATATTAGAACTTCACTGGAAGATGTAGAATCGGATACTACACTCTCATTACCGTCCTCATGAGGAGTGTTCCTGGCAGAACTTTGACAATCAGGGACGCTGTGCTTTTCTACCGACTCCTTGAGTTTTGATTAACGCCACATACATTATTGTCTCCAGACTGGTTATAGTCGTTAGCTGCAGGTTCTCGTCAAAGATCAAACATTTTTCTCCTCCTATGAGCCATAGTATTTCAATAACACAGAATTTTATCAGACCAAACGTACACTATCACTGCAAAATCGTGAACAGTCTAGTCTTCACTCCCGTTTTGACTGCTTTTGCATATAAATCCCTAAGAAATAATAGTGGCAACTAAAAAAGAAACCGGATTAGAGACAAGAGATCAATTTGACTGCTAACGTGCCTTCTAGGTAGTACGAAAACAACCACTACTTTTCTCAAAAACCATAACAAATATGAAAGTGAAACTTCACCTCAGTTAGACAAATCAATACAGCTGCTGACGAGTCCCAGGAGAAAGAAACGGCCTTCTAGTGTTCTCCTGCTTGTGTGCTGGTTATGTGGATAAGTCTAACCGCAATTAGTCTTCCCACAAACAACAAATCCCCCTACAGCCCACTACAATCGTGTTGATCTCTTACCAATACCGCGATGGTTACTAAAATATAGGATAATTGGACAAGGCAACATTATTTTCCTGAGATGTTCTATTATGTATGCATATTAACGAATGTTCTGGCAGCTCCCAGTAAAAGGATGGAAAATGGACAGATTCAGTCAGTGTTTCCCTTCAAACTCCCACTTAGGTTGTAAGTTAGGTGATGCTGAGTAAGCAGTGTCGTGTGGCCCGCCGTGAATTAAAAACCAAAATCTGGGCCTCGATCAAGCACCTATTTGATCACTAGGCAACATATCATTTATAGGACAAACTGCGAACCGTTGAAAGATTCCGATTCGCTCTTCCTTGATACACTGCCCCTGACTGAAACAGCACACTCATCGATTGAGCAGATTTGTCACGCAGACTTACGAGGCACGTTTCGCTTATAGGCTTGGGCATTGTTATTTGTCTATTGCGATCGATCAGCTTTCAGACAGTTGGCCCAAATCTGCTCAGCTAGCCTGTTTGATTTGCAACCAGCATGATTAATACTGCAGCTTACCAGAGTATGAAGTGATGAGACAAAATTTGTGTAGAAACATCGTAGTTTGCGATTCCTCTGGAGCCCACGCAGTGGTGTGCCTATGGGTCGTGCTTTCCCGAGTAAACTGGGGCGGGTGAAGAATAGTGAAGAGGATTCCCCCAACATTTTCTCCCTTTTTAATGCACTTCTTCAGAACTGCTGCTCAAACCATGGATTCCTGAAGTTTCAGCTAAAACTTATATCTTTAAGCCACCAAGTTGTGGTGAACAACCTTTGTCATAACGCTGAATGATTAGATGAGTAGAGGGACAGTTTGGAGTACTTATTGTGTGAATGGATTCCGACGCGCAATCTCAATATGAGGCTTCATTCCCATTGAAGTGAACTTACGCCAATTCGATCACCAGGACCGTAAGTAATGAAGCGGATGGATATTTGTTGCGGACCATCCGAAAACAGTGCATTCAAAGACAGATTATAAAGTTTTGGTATCAACAGGTAGAGACAACATTTCTCGAGCCCGGGGACCATTGCAATGTTATTTCATATATCTAGCACTTTGAGTCTCAAATCGGCACGAGAAACGCGCGTCACAGCGATCAATGATAGATTGGAGAGATCAGTTTGAAACACTCGCTGTGAGCATGGATTGTCACACGCACTCCAAATGTGGACCGGGATCACTTTGAGACGAAGTCGGTTTGGTCATTGGGACCCATTCTCAACGGTACACACCAAGGCCGCTCATTACTCAGAGAAAGCAGGGGTGTGGCAGAGTTTTGCATTGATTAGCGATTCAACAGCTTAGTTCTGCAGTGCCTAACACGCCTCGGTTTCCGACATCGTCTCACCGCGATGGACTTCGGTGTAAGTCGCGGCGCGTGATATAGAGAGCACTTGGCAACTTATATCCCACAAGGAGTGTTTCCAAATTCACTCACAATAAGGAGATCCTTTTGAAATTGAATATAGTTGCAACAGAAATTGATTGCTTCAAATGATTTTTGAATGATGCGCAAAGGACAAACAAAAGATTTTAACATTTTTTGGATGATGCAGCATTTATGAGTGAAGACAGCAGTCTCGGAGGTTAACTTAACCCTGTATGACGGCGTATTTTAGTCAAACGTGGAAGTTGATCGCGTCCGATTGCTTCAATGGTTATATCGAACGCCTACACATGTGCCATTTTGAGTGCGCTTAATGATGGGCGTTCGTCATGTTTGTCCATAAGAGGATTGTTACCCGGCGCGAAACATCGATTTCGTGCTTTAGCTGTCTGCAAATGTGTGGCGGCGGTCATATCAGGAATCAAGGGAAATGGGTTAATTGAAATGGTTCTTCTGTGTATACGCGAAGAAGCAGGCTCTCGTGTCTGTTCAACCAGGATACGCACACTTCTTAATCATCCCTGTTCAGATTATACTGGGGCCGGCGAAACCATGACTACCCGAGATTTTCCAAAAACCAATTTGTAACTACGGCAGAACCTGGACGGTACAAATTGCCTTCAAATAGAGAAAAAAAAGCGCTAGTTTGCTGATAAGTAGGAGCTTTTTGTTACACTTTCGCTGATAAGTGCCAGTAGCTCACAAAAGCGATAGCCTAACCACTAAGCAGAACGGCACATGTTGGTCAACTTTGTCAACATGATTCAGCAACTCTACTAACTCATGGTAAGAAACGGCTAAATTTATCCGTATACTTTCAGGCAAACTAGTGTTTACTGGTTCATCTCGGAAGTTCGTAAGCGTCATGACTTAACAATCAGACGACTCTATCGTCCTACTGGGACTCATCAGTGTTCCGTATTCCCTCGGTCCCCTTTCGAAGGATCGGAATCGTGACCGCTGACAACTCACGCTAACTAGCCAAGGGTTTATGCCAATGGACGATGAGTGGCGGTGGTGGATCAACATTGCTTGAAAGCTAATTGGGATATAGTTTGATTTATCCTGCTTTCACATACAGGTTACCAATGTTGTCGAAGACAGTGGTTAACCTCCAGGGTTCGATTCTCTGCAGGGGAGTAAAGGAATGCGCAAACCTGAAGAGCCGCAACTGGGCAGAACGGTGGTCTGGTGTTTTTCAAATTTAGTTGTTAGATTCTAGCGCCTGCAAGTTGCTTGGATGAGCCAGTAAACAGCAGTTTGCCTAAAAGTGTATAGATAAATTCAGCCGGCGTCCGTATTCTTACGAGAAAGAGTCAGGCATACCGAATCATTTTAACAAAGGTGACCAAAATGCGTGGTCCTGCTTGTACGTATACTTATGTATTGGGGTCTAGCAGTGAATGGCTAGATTAGTGAAAACATAAATTAAGTATTCATTTAGAATGCTACTAGTATAGAACAAAACGACACGCTGCTTTTATCGGTAATACCATTCTACCACGAACGCAACTGGATATCGATAGTAAGCACAACTGCTCATATGACTAGCTGACAGTGATCGCACCTTAATTTTCTCCATTGTTCAATTCATCACTCTGTCATTTTCAGCCACTGTAACGTATGGAAACTTAATTAAACAGTTAAACACCACGTCTACGCGCGTTGTTTCGTCCATTGGCTACGTGTTACACTTATCGTTTTGGCGACGGGGTCAAATTACTGCAATTTTGCACGACATCGGAATACGCCTTCAAAGTAAGCAAGAAGCGCAACCTGGAACAGCTAGAAGGGTAATTATTTGGTTAGTACGCTTACTACAACATATGCGGTACTGTCAGAGAGCCGCAGAATTAAACTAATACGATGATTTCTGGGGCATGAAAGTCAGGGACGATGTGATGTCCAGTTGGTTGTCCGATTGTTCGCTGAGCTCGGTAGGTTGACTACAAACATTTCGTCACCATTCGAGGTGACATCGTCAGTGCGCGTGTATTTAGCAGAGTGGCGCGTACGAAGCATCAGTGAGTGTGAGTGATCGATCTCCCAGCCGCTAGTCTGAGTTTGGATTGTTCGACGAGCACATGACCATAGAAATTGATCTCTGATTCTCACCTCGTAGTGTACACACGTGTGACTCTTCGCTTGTCGTCGTTTGATGCAGTAGTCTAGGGCTCCGTTCAGTTAGATTTCTTCTACTAATCCGGGGATATTTCATCCGTAGTGCCGTATATATAGCATCTGTTTCAACGTGGCGGTTTATTGAACTGTTGGTAGAATACCACGCTTCCAAGAATTCTCTAGCTTGCTTCGAATTTCCACGGGCTAGGATCTTAACGTTCTCTAGGTCGAAGTGGTAGCCTTCTTGGTCTTCATGCGTGGAAGCTAATGAATGCGGGTAGTGTCTCCGTATGGCCGTTCTGTGTTCGTTGACCCGTGTTGATATTTTCCTTCCAGTTTGCCCGATGTAGTGTTTGCCACACTCTTTGCAGTTAATTTTGTAGATGACATCATTCTGACTGCCTCGTTTAACTTTGTCCTTCGGTCTTGAAAGCAATCTTCGCAAAGTACCTGTTGGTTTGTGTGCTACCAAGATTCTATGTGGTCGTAGCAATCTTGACTTTAGTTCAGATACATTCTTGATGTAAGGAAGCGCTACCCGTTTATCGGTTTTCCTGCTGTAGTTGCTGCACCCTCTTCTTTAGGCTTCTTCTGATTAAGTTTCTTGGATACCCGTTGTTTTGCAATACCCGGTATAGAGGGTTCTCTTCCTCCTTCCTTAATTCTGTCGTGCTGCAGTGTGTTTCGGCCCTATTGAAAAAGTTTTGTATGCAGCTTTTCTTATGGTTCAGTGGATGGTTGCTGTGGTAGTTTACTATTTGGTCTGTGTGGGTCTTCTTTCGCTACACACATGTCGGAAGTGTTCCGTCAGTGTTTCTTTGGACCAGTTCATCTAAGAATGGTAACTGGTTGTCTTTTTCGAGTTTAATTGTAAACTTGATATCCTGGAATGTGTTGTTGATTAACTCATGCGTGTTCTGCATGGAATCTCGTTTGATGACGACAAACGTGTCGTCAACGTACCGGATCCATAATTTTGGTTTGATTAACGGTATTGTCATACTCTCCAGTCTTTGCATCACAGCTTCTGCAATAAGTCTTGAGATGGGCGATCCCATGGGCGTTCCTTTCAGTTTTTGGTATACTTGCCCATCAAAGTAAAAATAAGTAGTCATGTGATGTCCTCCTCCATCTCGACGAGACTGGACCGTAACGTGGTGCGATGACTTGTATGCCTCTGCGATCCACTGAGCTATGCTGGTTGGTGCATTTACACCTTCAGAGCCATTCATACCAGATTAGTCAATTGTTAGAGTCCAGACAAACTCAGTCTCCTGGTCATCCAGGTTTGGGATTGGAGTGAGGGTGGCCCCATACTCGATAAAACTAGCTCCCTGTCGCTCAGTACTAATACCCCGCTGCCTGGGGGTCAGGCTTTTTGAGCCAAGGGCTTAGGTTGAGAACCCTTATCGTTCTCCTGTCTAGGCCTGGGCAATCTGACAGTATCCTGCCTACGCAATATAACACAATGACTTCCTCTTCATTATTTTCCTGATGCTCCGCCCGTCGAACAGGATAGTAAAGGACGCCCTATATTCTGCATCCGGCAGAGTGGATAGGGGTAAAACTGATACTGCCCAAGCCAGCTGGTCTGCTTATTCTCTCTCTTGCGCTTTTTTTATCTATATT
>CALYDF020007838.1:0-12167 GCA_944474145.2 Dicrocoelium dendriticum | reverse complement strand
ATCACTTCTTAAACGGAGAGTCAAGCGACAGACGCACACAACCAATAGTAATGAGTCAGCAAGCCAACCAATGAGATCGAGCCAATCGAAGTTGCTGACATGATTACCACAGACACTTCAAACTCGGTGAGTCCACAAGCTTGTAGTGACTCGTTGATAAACGATTTTACTGAATTGGTTTCCATTGAATGTTTCACACTTCTATGATTTTCGCACTGATCACCCTACGGGATTTGTCAAGCTTTAGCTTTTATACCCGCATAAATCCATGGTTCCATTGTTCCATTGCCTACAATGACTCGCTGCAGCTGAAGAGTGGTGACATAGGTAATAGGGGTACTCAGGTAGACCCGGCTCATGCGGACTTGATATAAGCTTCAGAACCACTTAGAGGCTTGAAAAGTACTAAACTCTTTATTCCTGGTTGTTTATGTGGCTCAGGATCCACTGAAAATGGAATGCTGAGGCATTCTAACCGTGGGATAATTATAAGCCCACTTGCAATTCCATGTAGACATAAGGTCCCTTACTGGATTTCAAGCGATTTCGCGCAAGATTGTCGCTTATTTGCGTATATTTGCCATGTATGCCTGCAAAGTGTACTTTCCGGCCACCTACGCAGTCCCTAGTTGTCGCAGGGTATTACGGGCTAATTATAGCACTGCTGGATAGTTATTCCTATTTAGAACATGTGCTGCTTCGCTACATTTTACATTATCCACCTATACGGCTAATCATTCTATAGGATACTCAAAAGACAATTTCAGTACAATTATTGTTGCACAGAGTACATGTTTTTGTCTCAAGCCCAAATCTTAAAACACAAGACATTAACAATATTCAACTCCATGCCTGTTCTTGCGGTCTTCTCTCGGTTGTCCCTCACTTTCCCTTTTCTCTGAGGTCCGGGACATCTTGGAGATCTGGGATTGGACTGGGGAACAGTTTTGGCCCAAGACGGACGTAACAACCCAAAAGGACTGACATGCAGGATGGTATAACTTCGCAAGGACCGACCCACAATCACCATAACCCGTGTCCAGTATGGAGAACTGGACATATCCTCATACTCCCATACATTATACATCTGAAAAATCTGGACAGTGGAAAAATTGAACTTTTGCTCACTTGGACATACAACAAGAAGAAAAATCGTGATGTCCCTCTCCTCCACCGACCTCAAAAATCATGGCGACATCGATCAAAATACCCGTCCAACTAACAGGGGAAATTAGAAGCCATTACCCCGCGAAAAACCGAAGGTGAAACCAGTCGTTAGGCGGCTTTGCCAGTTCAACATTAATGTTCAAAATGCTCTACGGCAGTGTTGCAGGACGTGGTGGGTTTTAGCCTGGCAAGCGTACTCCCTATAAAAAGCCAAACATGTCTGTTTAACACCACTGCGACGCGGCGGATGTGACACGCCACTGAATAAAGTCACAGCCCTCAACTACATACTGGCAAGTCGACTAGATTCACATATCAACTCTTCCCGACACCATTTCAACTACACACGATTGAACCCGATGTATCATCGTGATACACAACAGTTTTTAAACCCTGATCATGCCTAAGTTGGTGCGTCTCTATGAAACTGAAAATAAACTATCCATTTATTTATATGATCATGGACATACGACTAATTTTCTACTGGTTCTGTCACAGTTGCCATAAAATGTTTGTGCAGTTGTACATATCTGATTATGCCTCCATAGGCGTGCCTCGCATAGTCGAGAATAAATTATTTATTTATTTATTTATTTTTCTGATATCTGCTTGCAAAGCAGCAAGCCGTTTTTAGCGAAAAAAGGTAAGGCCATATTCGTAGGCCACCAGTTAATTTCAAATAACTCGCAAACTACCGCACGTATTGCATTGTTTTTACTCTCAGCGTATTCAGCAGTTGAAACTTGTCCAGATCAGTATATTGTTGTGCTACTGTACGCAGTATTCTAGCCTTAGAAAAGGTTTTCTATTATTTTGCGATTTCCTCAGGTTGAAATTTCGCGCTAGAAATCAATATCAGCGCAAGAAACGCCTTGCTGCATTTTTTGTTAATTTGTATTTTTCTAGTGAAGCACGCTGCCTTACTATGTCTCTTAACAAATCCTTTTTATGTTCTTGCGCATTTATTGAAATTATCTTTGAACTTCCGTATCCCATATAAATCCGCCACTCTCATTTCTTCCATATGCGAACCAAGAATTGTGACGACTGAGCGGGCCAACCAATGTCCAATGAATTTAAAGTGAACTTATTCTGAATTGGATCCTGTTCAAAAGGAAAAAGGCACAACTACTCCTCTGCGCAGCTTTCACAACAAAAGAACAAGGAGCACAATATCGCCAGAAGGAACCAAAAAATTTTCAAGGTGGAAGCATACGAACCAGCAGCTGTACACCAAACAATGCTAATGCATTTGTAATTGCCAAAGAGGAACATATAATTTGCCTACTTCCATGCAAGAGCGTCGATATAATGTAAAACTTGATCTGAACCCTTAAGGTTGCAGCCTCTAGCCGGTCTAGTAATATACATATTTTTTATTTAACTGATAAAGGCACTAAGGGAAAGCGAGTATAAATGGCTAGCAATGGCATC
Organism: Dicrocoelium dendriticum; assembly: GCA_944474145.2. Classification (NCBI taxonomy): domain Eukaryota; kingdom Metazoa; phylum Platyhelminthes; class Trematoda; order Plagiorchiida; family Dicrocoeliidae; genus Dicrocoelium; species Dicrocoelium dendriticum. The sequence continues at coordinate 9,566 of CALYDF020007838.1, read as the reverse complement.
GGGGTGAAACCATCTGGTGGCTAGTGGATACATAAAGTGTCCCAGAACAAGTCAACAGACAGCAAATGCATGTGATGCAGACAGTCCCAAAGAGCAGATTCTGAACTTTAACAGCAACCGCTCGAACTGCCGCAAAGTAAGCTGTGTGCGGACACTGTTTCGCAGAGTGCAAACACACTGTAGTACCACAGAAGCAAAGCAAAAGGAAGAAAAACACCTACTTAAATGTTTCCAACTCGACGGATTAACACGATGCTTCATCCGAAGGTGTCTGAACCACAACAACGTCAACATACAGCTTAAAACAACAACAACAGCGGCAATAACAAACACAACAACAACAGCAGCAGCAGCGGCAACAACAAACACAACAACAACGACAACGAAGAAACGGTCTATTCTGCTTTGTAAGAAGAACATATATGAAATGGCAGCCAGACTATTCAAACAGCATCATCTCATCGTAGCACACAAACCAATTGCCACGTTGAGAAAATCCCTTTCAAAACCAAAAGAAAATCTGCAGGCACATGAACAACGCAATTTGGTATATAAAGTACCTTGCCGAGATTGCGAGTAGGATTATGTTGGCCAGACCGGAAGAAAATTGGTAACAAGGAAACAAGAACACAAGAGAGCCTGTGTAAAGCATTATGCATCGTCGCCAGTTTCAATGCATGTACATGAAGAAGGACATAGCTTCGATTGGTGCAAAGCAGAAGTCCTGGCACGGGCGAAACGAGAAAAGAGAGAGAATTCTTGGAAGCCTGGTTCTCCTCGAAACATTTACTCAACATGCGCATGGACATCGATTCAATATACGAGCCACTACGACAGAAAGACATAAAGAACCTTTTGTCAGGCGGTTTGAGTCAGAACAATTCGGGCGCCGTCTTTAGCCTTGTGAAAAGTGGGTAGAGGTCACGGGATCTAAATCGACACTGCCACGTTCAAAGTCACCTGTAGGTCAATCTTGCATGGAGGATTCATGTAGTAAGCTTGCACGCTACATATCACTGCACTGAGGATGTCACCTTGCATGGTGGTGAAACGTTTGCGAGAAAACCGCGAAGCTCGGAGAACAAATGAACAATTGATTCATCAACCCGGGCTACCAGTATTTCGAATCCGTGGATAGTTACTTCGCTAGCTGCAGTAGTTGTAGGAAGTAGGGGAGAAGAATTTGCGGTAGGTAGTTGGGCGGCGAAGTGGTTGGTACCTGGATGTACCTGTCGCGGCTCATGCACACCCAGGCTAATATTGCGCATGTTGAAAGGTGGAAGGAAGTAGACTATTTGGTCTACGTACCTAGACCGGCGGCGTAAGTCTGAAGGATGCAGCAGGTGAGTAGTATCCTGGATGCACGTTAAGCTAAGCGGAGCTGGTAGACTGCTAAATGTATTACTCACCGTGGATGAATTGGTTGCGGTGCTGGTACGGAGTGTCGTCTCACCAGCAGCTGGGGCATGGTTTGGTAGAGTCCATTTTGGTGGGCCGAAATGCGGAATCCTAAACTTGATATCATGACAAAGTTGTTCACAACTCAATATTATAGTGCGCAACCACCGGTTATCGTCTGCTCTTCGTTTGATTGGCGCTGGGAATTTGCTGCCCCTTTTGGCTATCTTCCCAACGTTTACCGAGTTTTTAGCAAAACCGTTAACTTGCCCGTCGATATGCCATCCGGAACCAGAAATGCAAGTGCACTGAACTCCACATTGGCCCAACCAGATTGTGGCGGCTGCTTTGCTACATGTTCGCTGTGAAACATATTTGCCCGTAAAGGTTGATCATACCCAATTTGGTGCACCTTGATAAATTCGTGAATACAATTTAGTTATTTAGTTAATGCATGTGTAGGCAACTTAACCATCGTACTTGCGTTTCTAGGTGTGCTCCCTTCGCATGCCTCTTTGGCACTAGTAGCCTTTGTAATTTTAGACACGGTGCTGTCTAAGAGGTTATACGGCGCTCATTGTTTTCCGCTGGTTGCGCTGGATGCTCGTTGATTACTGCCTGTTTTGAGGTTAGGATTGGTCGCAGCTCAACGTACCCTTCATTTCAGCGGCCAAAAACAAGTTGGCTCGGCATTGTTGCACTGCGAAGTGGTTCACGGTTAGCCATGTGAGTACGCAACACTGTCTCATCATTTACACTCAGTATGATGGGAGCCGCATATTTGGTTGCACGCTTGGTCAGTTGTTGAAAACGCAAGGCATTCTCTTCAATGCCAATAGCCGCGATGAGTGCAAGATTAAATGCGTACACAGATAGATCATCTGGAGCACCGAACACAAGTGCGCTACACAATCCATTCCCACACGCAGCATTTTAGAGTGCTAGAGCCTCCGCGCTTCTTATTTTTATTAATCACTATCATCATCGTACAAGTTAGCTAGAGGTGGGGAACACATAAGCTACTTACTGTGGCGCAATACACAAAAAAATAGCAAAAATTCGACTGGTGCGATCCGGCTGAGCTACCGGTAGCGGATGTGCATCATTCCAATAAGTTACCAGCCGGCTACTGTGCATAAAAAATTACTATGCAAAATTATATAAGGCTAAATGATGAGATCGTGGTTGGAGAGGAGGCTAAGAGGGATGGGGTGGAAAAATGAAACTCACAACACGAACGCCACTGAGGTCGGCTCCCAGCCATATCAGCAAGTGTGTCCAAACAAACGCGTCCATCGACTTTCGGACCCCAACCACGGAGCCGAGACGCTCCAACCGAGGCCAGCTCAGAAGTGAGGGCCTTCATTCCTCTGGACCAAGTCATCGCTTGGCCACCCCTCCTCTTCTTCCATCCACACCCGCGGCGCGCAAACAACGCACGTTGTGAAAGTCGGTGGGCCGGCATGCGCAACACTTGGCCGAGTAAGCGGAGCCTGGAGCGTGAAACGACGGTGCTGAACGGTTCACTTCCTTTTCCTGTGCCGTAAACAAGGCGTCGAACAAGCTCGTTGCTCACGCAGTGTTCCCACCAGATGTAAGCTAAATTACGAAGGCACGGGTGGTAGAAGGTAACTAGACTCTTTAGGTCCACTGCTTTAAGCGGCCACGTTTCACAACCGTACAGTAGGGTCGAACATACCGCTGAATTGTACACTCTACCCCTCAGAAATAAAAAAATATTTTATTCTCGAATTCCTCGAGCAATACCAACTCAGGTATTATCAAAAATTACAAGCAATTATGTGGCGCAACAGATACGCTACAACGCACGTAATTAGCCGTGGCCAAAGATGTACAAGTTAGAGCAAAATTCGAATCACTTATGAGGAGCAAAGTCAACAGTGGAGTGACAGTAAAATGGTTTTAATTTTGCGTAGAGTAAATAAAAATGGCGCAGTGGTTAGAGCGGGGAAAGTACATGAAGAAAGAGTAAGTTTGCTGTACGTGTCAGTAGAATATGGAAAAATGACTAGTCGATATTCTAGCGGTGACAGTAGGCAGTAACTTTTTTCAGTGGCGAGTCACATCCGCCACGTCAAATTGTTGATAAACGGACTTGTGGCTTTTTAGAGGGAGAACACATGCCAAGCGAAAGCCCACCACGTTCTGAACACTAGTCGATTGCTATGATCGGTCATGTGCAACTGGCAAAGCTGAATAAAAAGCCTTTGTTCCTTCAGTTCTTCCCAGTCGAGTTAATTTTCTGCTGGCCAGAAAATTGCAGTCAGAATCCAAGTGTCACTGGGTCCTGTAAGTACTACGCAATAACTCGATCTTTTGGCGTGCCATACTGATCAAAATTTATAGCTGAGATAAAGTGTAAAACAGTTTCAATAAAAACTTAAACGAAATTTGACAATAGTCAAATTTACTCTGATCCAAGATGTCTTGGATCGACTAACGTGGTACTGGCCAAAGCGTCTTCCTGAAGCTTACTGGTAATTTAGCGCTTGTTCCATTCTTTAATCCGGTTTTACAGCCTGTTTTGCTTTTTATTATTGCAGTTTAAGGTTGTATACGCGTTTTTAAAGCCTGCTCTGTTTTCCAATTAAGCTTGGTCGGCTCGCGAAAAACAGAGGCGGATGAACCCCTTGCGTACTCGTTTGATGAGTCGAATGCAGCAATTCTGCCTGTTCAGCGTCAGTTACGGATTCATCTCCTGGTATGCAGTGTAAGGTTTGCGCCCGTTTGTATCACGAAAGTTGTACCGGCCTGCGAGCGAATCAGTACAATATGCTATCATCCACTGAAAACCTTCTGTTTATATGTGCTGAGTTTTGCGCTCAGAAAGCGAAGCTCCCGGCTTTCACCTGTGCTGAATGCAAAGCACTGGCATCCAGATTCACAGTTGTTGAGAAGGCATTAACCGAGCTTGCCTCTCTTGCCTCGCCCAAACCTAAAGTGGATTTGATTATGAAATCCCGGAATATTGCGAATGTGGACGCTGTAACGGACTGTCCTTCTGCTGACAGTCCAACCGTTGACGAGGCGTTCATCCTACCGGACGCTCCAGTTCACGTAGATATAACTGACAGATGCCTCGGACGGCATCGTTGACTCGCCCCAAGTGGAAGGCGAGTCACGGGCTCCTGGGCCGTTGAAGAATAAGCGTAAGAGGGAAAGGAAAGCTCGCAAACCCTCCGCCCCCAAACCGGAAGGTGATAAAATGTTCAGGAAACAAGCGTCTGAGTTGGAAACACCACCTGGTGTTGCAATTCCCTCAGTGAGACAAGAGGTTTCCTTCGGTTCCACCGATTCCTGTCAGACAACCATGTGGCGTGGATGGTAGAGCATGTGGTGTAAATACACCTCGTCGAGGCGATCCTTACACAGATAGCAGGGTGATTTTCAGAAACGTCACTGAATCCACTGCCACTCTTCCCACCGAGCGCATGCTTGATGATCTTGGTTGGCTTAAAGTTTGCGTGACCAGGCTTTTACCACCAGGTTTCCCTGGCGTTACTGTCAGGAAGCTCATCCGATTGGAGAACGTTCCGGTTGGTCAACCAAATCCTCGACCCCGCCTGCTTACTGAATACTGTATTTTAGAGCAAGTAGAAATGAATTCTGTACAACTCTTTCGAAATATGTTGAAAAGCTTTATAAAAGTTGCCAACCGTGAATATCATTGTCGTTCTTGCGCAACAATTAAAGTATCTGACTTACGATATTTCAGGACTCACAAATGTGAAATGTCATCTTAAGTGTGCCATCTTTCTCTTAATTGAATAGTGGTTAAATATAAACCTAGCAACGTTTTGAACCTACTTACAGATTTTGGACCAATCACATGTTCAGGTAAACTGTTCCAAATGTTTACCACTCTTCGTTCGAGGCACGGTGGGTGGGGAACACATTTCACATCCGGCACGACAAGTTTCTATCTGTGTCCGCGTGTGCTGCATGGCCCTCGTAAGGGTAGCATTGGCATCAGCATAGGGAAGTCACCGCGATGTAGAATACCTTAGGTCATAATGATGTCGACTCGCATCCGACGGTAGTACAAGGTGTAGAGTCGTAGTTGCTTGCACCGGTCTACATACCCCAAGCCACGTATACTCAGGATAAGCCTGGTAGCAACGTGTTGGACCCGTTCGATCTTTGGTGTCTCGCCCCTGGTAATCGGAAAGAAGGCCGGCAAACCGTGCTCTAGCATTGGTCTAATGATGGAAGAGGCGAGTGTCAACCTCTTCAGACAGTGTGCCGAAGCTACGTTTCAGTGCCCAAAGCATGCGCATTCCGTTAAGATATAGCCTGTTCTGGTTGTCCACGGACTATAAAGCGTAGCAGGGGTACACCTAGGTCCTTCACGGAGGGTGTGGGATATAGCGGTTGGCCGTCAAGTGTGTAGGTCGGCCGTCAGCACCGTTCCCCAGGCTCAGAAATACATACTTGGCTGGGTTGACCGGAAGAACTTCTGCAGGCAACGTGGATAGGCGGTTGAGGTCTTGCGGAAGTAGGCCACAGTCATCAGGAGCGTCCATTTATCTCCAAATCTTCATGTCGTCCGCAAACAAGGCACACGGCGACCAATGAAGCTGCGGTAGATCGTTGAGGTGGATCAGGCACGGGGTGGGCGCCGGCATAGCGCCTTGAGACACGCTACTTGTAGACGGTGTATACACAAGGTGTAGGCTCCTTGAACATGTGTGTTTGCTTCAAGTTCCAGTGAAACTGAAACGATAAGATGAATCTCGCGAGTATTCCTTGTGCGGGTCGTCGATCCAGGAGTTGATAGAGGTGCTCCGACTTCTTGATGGATCTAAAAGGAAAATATCCGAAAACCACCCTGGTCCACCAATTTAATGCCCACGTTCCTTGCATTAGCTGTCCCAGCTATGTCAGTTACGTGCAGTAAGTAAGAGGAAAAAAAGCGGAGAGTAGGGGAAATCAGTTAAACGAAGAGAATAATACCAATGACGAGGAAAAGCAAAGAAAATAGAAGCGAAGTATGAAGATGGGAATTAGTCAGGAAGATGGAAAGGTTTCGTGTTGCCACCCAAGCGCTACTAATTGACGCTCAAACCCCTTAACCGTAGCTTCCTTGACAACATTTTCTGAAAGCAGGTTCCAGTGCTCGATGACTTGACGCGATAACCGTGTCTCCGCTCTAACTCGATCGGACCGCGGTTTGTCCAGTTTCATACAATGCCCGCGGAGACCAGATAATCTAGCAGGACTAAATAGCATGGACAAACCAGGGCCAACCTTCCCAGTCAAAATACGGTAGTTTTGGATTAGGTCCCCTCTAATCCTTCGATAGTGCATTGACTGCATCCCCAAATTGAGTACGCGCTCGTGGTACGTTTGCTTTCGTAATCCCTTGACCAACCTAGTACCGACACGAACACCCTTTCTAGTGCCATTTTGTCCCGGACAAGGCATGGTGAACAGGCCTGGACGCAATATTCTAGGTGGGGTCGCATGAACGCAGAGAAGAGTTCCACAAACATATCAGCAGTTAGGGTCCCGAAAGAACGACGGATAAACTACAACATCCGGAAACCTTTACTAGCCGCCTTCTTCCAGTTGTCTCCAGAGTGTAATGTGGAACAGTGGACCACGCCTAGATCAATCTGATGAGTCACGTGAGGAAGTTCACTCCCATCGAGCACATAACTTGTGGAGGAAGCAGACGCTCCGATACGCAGCACTGAACACTTTGCCCGGTTTATGGGCAACAAACACAAGACAGACCATTCCCAGAGTCTATCCAGAGCCCGTTGAAGAGTCACAAAACCTCCAGTGATGTCAACAATATTCCAGAGCTTTAGGTCATTAGCAAATAAGAGCGATGGTACCTCAAGCTCTTCCGGCAAGTCATTCACGTAGACTGAGAACAGCAGCGGACCTAGGACAGAGCCTTGCGGAACGCCGCTAAGTACAGCTTGCCGAATCGAAAGACTGCTTCCCACACGAATACACTGTTCCCGTCCATGCAGAAAAGCTGACATCCACTGGAAAGCGCGGCCAGCTATTTCATACGACCTCAACTTCAGTGAGAGTCGCGAATGAGGGACAGTGACAAAGGCCTTGGCGAAGTCAATGAATACCACATCCACCGCATGTCCACTGTATACGGCTTCAGCCTAGCTCTCACGAGCTACCAGCAAGTTCGACTGACACGAAAATCCTTTGCGAAAACCACGTTGCTCGACGCAAAACAGGTTAAACCTATTTAAATGATTCTCTACTATCTCGTACTAATTTTTAAAGTAACTTAACCACCACGCTAGTCAAGCTGACAGGCCTGTAATTAGCAGGTAGGTCTTTATCACCGCACTTGAAAATCGGGCAGACAACAGCCTCCTACCATTCGGTAGGCAAGATACAGCTGTTGAGTGACTTCTGAAACACACAAGTCAGAGGTCCACTGAGTTCCACTGCCAATTCGTGCAACAATTTTCGATGAACAGAATCTGGCCCGGAAATCTTAGTTGGGTTTACCTCTCTTAGCAACCACAGAACGTGGGACAGTTGCAGGAATTTCATCGAGACAACTGTCCTCAGAGACTCTTGAAGCTAACTCTACGCATAGCGTATTTGTTTCGCGAACAAAGACGCTTGAGTACTGCTTACCAAGCACGCATGCCTTGTCATAGTCGCTATAGGCATGGGTCTCATCTCCTCGAAGCAATGGTGGTATGGGCGAGTTTGCACCACAGCGTCGTTTAACGTAAGCAAAGAATCTCTTGGGATTTTTCGAAGCAGTATGAGCTAAGCCCTTTTCATAATGAAACCGGGCCAACTTAAGATGTAGCTTGCACTCATTTCGAACCAACCGATACTTGTCAAACGTGCTGTTCGGTACGCTCGCCAGCATCTAGACCGCTTCTTTAGCAGGCCCTTCCCCGCGGAATCTATCCACGGAGGCTGCGCTCTCGATTCCCTTCTTTTTACCAGTGGGATGTGAGGTGCAGAAATGTCGACGAGGTGAGCCTTAAGTTTTTCCCAGGCTATGTGAACAGTATCGGTCTCAGATATCGCACAAGGCGATGACCTAGCTTTATCCCGCATCGCTTGGAAGTCCGCGGACAAATGTTTGGATACCAACTGGTAGTAGTTTGACAAGGCTTGATAAGAGCACACTGGAAAGTCAAGCAAATGTGATCGCTAGCACCAAGAGGCGAGTCGTATTTATTGTCATTTACAAAATCAAGTGACTTAGCAAAAACAAGATCTAAAATGGACGGCTGCTGATTGTTCATGTACCTAGTGGGGAGTTCCACGAACTGGTGTAGTGGTACCTGCAGCGTCAAGTCCAGCAGTTCTGTTCCGAACGATTCCAGAGCCGAACAGCAAGATAGACCATCCCAACACAAATTTGGGAGGTTGAAGTCTCCCAGCACCAGACACTTGTGCGCAGTGTGAGGGCGTATAAACTTAGTGATTCCATTTTAGGTGCTCATAGGGCTTCTATACACTAACTCGACCGTAACCTGAACCGAGGAAGCGCAAATCAAGACTGCGAGAGCCTCAAAAGATTTGTCGAGAGACTGAAAAACGCTGGTCTTCAATACGTCGATGTGACAACTCACATAAAGAGTTACACTAACCCCTTGATGGCCAATGGAGCAGTTAGCGCGGAGCAGTGCGTAGTCAAGCAGATATACTTCGCCATCTGTGATTTCTTCAGACAGCCACGCTTCAGTGAAAGCGAGTAGTTCTGGACGAGATTTGTCTACAAGCAGACCCACTTCGCACATCTTGTTCCCCAGGCTACGCACGTTACTAAGTACTACTTGGAAGGCTTCGGCACGACCAGTCCTAGGTTGTGGGCAACTAGAATATGTTATGGCAAGGCGGAAAAGGACCGCCGGCTGACCACCTGAAAACCCACCAATCGGAGACCTTGTTTGCCAGCTGCACGCCGGGCTTTTAGGTCTTTGATGGCTTCCTTTAACTTTTACCTACCCGGTAACGAAAGGTCTGGTTGCACACTAACTGAATACTGAATACTGAATACTGTATTATAGAGCAAGTAGAAATGGATTCTGTACAACTCTTTCGAGATATGGCGAAAAAACGTTATAAAGTTGTCAACCTTGAATTCATTGTCGTTCTCATGTAATATTTAAAATATTCGACTTACGATATTTCAGATTCAC
>CALYDF020007837.1:0-12184 GCA_944474145.2 Dicrocoelium dendriticum | reverse complement strand
AAGGTCGCATACAGGGCATTATTGTTGCCAGGAGGGAAGCCACAGTGGTAACCTTAGGCATTGGGACAAAAAGAGCGTAAGTCGTGGGCTTTGTCAACGCTACTGATATAAATGGGAGTCACCTGGCTTTTAATTTATTTCCGTCATTGCATGATACTGCGTTGAATACATTATGCTGAGTAATCGTGCTAATATGGAAATGTTAACGAAAAAGAGACACAAATGGTGCGCTGACGTCTGTACGATTCCGAATATTCACGTCATCATGGGGAGCGCGTGAGGCGCTCTTGACCCACAACGTGCGAACACTGAGGAATGGTAAATGGAAATTTATTCCGTAGACACACATGAAAGCAATATGCATAGATGTAACGCGGGGTTAACTCAATCAATCACATGGAAGAGATGTAGCGCACCTCCCGATAGTGGAGTGTATGGTTCACGTCATCAATGTCTAAGACAAAATCACCCGGAAATGAAAGGTAACGTGATTCGGAGGTAAACATTTGATAATTTTTCATCGCGGTGCCACCCACCAACTGGAAAAGAGGGTGCATACGAGCGACTGACCCATCGAAGGTACAAATTGCACCACTGATAAAACGAACGCTCCATTGGACGTTGGTGGTTTCAGTTTAGTGTCCCTTTTCATGGACTCTAATGTCGTAGATGGTTCCAGTTGCAACGATTCCGTAGTAGTTGAATTTGAGGGGGAAAGGGCGCCCAAAATATCTCTCATGTCCGCCTGGGGTTTTGCCGCTTCTTTAGCCCTTTTTCGCCTTCTTTGGACAAGGGCAGAGACCTACTGCTCTCCTTCGCTAACAGCCGAATCAAACACGCTATCTGAGGGTTCGTTACTGACAAGGTCGTTGCTAATAGGCAAACTGACATTCGACAGTGAACAAATAGATGAAGGAGCTGACAACTTGCCAGTGTCTTCAGGCAAGTTCAAGTTCAGTTGGGACCGGAACGATAGGATAATCCTGTGATTGTTCCCCCTTTTGTGTATCGTCGGATCGGGAAATGACAGGACTGCTTGAGATGTTGAAAAGCCTAAACCAAAGACAGCATCATTCCCTGTCCAACCAATTACTGCCCACATTTTCCTGCCAAGCAGTCCCTGCCAGGCCGGTTTATGTGAAGTAAAAAAGTGAAGGGTAAGCTAAGATAAGAAGAGGAGGAATGTCTGCTAAATAATGATAATACCATGGTGAGAAAATATTAAAAAAGAACGAAGGGAAAGTTGAAGAGACAAGTCGGTTAGGAGAAGGGGAAGGTTTGGTACTGCCACCCTAGAGCATCTGACTGACGCTCGAAGCCCTCTACCGTAGGCTTCCTAACCACGTGCGCCGGAAGCGAGTTTCAACGTTCAATAACTCGACGCGACAAGCGAATTTCCGTTCTTACCCGGTCCGAACGCTTTCTGTGCAGCTTCAACGGGTGACCTCGGAGACTAGACAGCTTGGCGGGACTAAATAGCCAGGACAAGTCTGGACCGATCTTACCTGTAAAGAGACCGTAAGTGAGGATCCAGTCTCCTCTAATACTGCGGTAGTGCATTGAGTACATACCCAAGCTAAGCAAACGTTCGGGATACGTTTGCCGCCGTAATCCTTGCACTAATCTTGTACCCACTCGCAAAACCCTCTCCAGTTCCATTTTGTCGCTTACAAGACAAGATAGACAAGCCTGGATACAGTACTCAAAGTAATGTCGCACAAAAGCTGAGAACAGCTTCACAAAAATAATTACCATTAAGACACCGAAGGAGCAGCGAATAAACCACATCATACGGAACCCTCGACAGGCAGGTTTCCTCCAATTTTCCCAAGAGTGAAGTAATGAGGTATGGGTGATACCTAGATCAACCTGCTGAATGACAACAGGGAGATCACTTCCACCAACTACATGGTGCGTGGGGGGAATAGCACCTCCAATGCGGAGGACAGAACATTTCGCCTGATGTATGGGCATCAACCATAAGGCTGACCAAACCCAGAGCCTATCCAAGGCACTCTGAAATGCCTCAGAGCCACCAGGGATATTTACAATATTCCAGAGCTTGAGGTCATAAGCAAACGATAGCGACGGTACCCCAACCTCCAGGGGTAGGTCATTGACATAAATTGCGAAATGCAACGGCTCTAGAACCGAGCCCTGCGGAACGCTGGTTGATGAAGCCGCTTGGTAAGTTTGCCAGCACTTAGAGCGCTTCCTGAGCAAGTATTTACCTGTATGATCTGTCCATGAAGGCTGCGCCCGTGTCACCCTTCTCTTAGTGCGTGGGATGTGGGGAGCAGAGATCTCGGTGAGGTATGCCTTAAATTTCTCCCAGGCTGTCTCAACGGTGACAGCCACGGTGATCGCACAACGCAAAACTGAAGCTTTGTCTCGCATTGCGTTAAAGTCTGCCCGCCAAATATTTGGACAATCTTCAGCGGTAGCTTGATGACAGTTAGAGCACATCGAAAGGACATGCAGACATGGTCACTGGCTCCTAGAGGACAGTCATAGGTTATAGCACTTACGAAATCGTGTGACTTCGCAAAAATGAGATCCAAGGTAGAAGGAATTTGGTTGCGTATATATCTTGTCGGGAGATCCACGAACTGATTCAAAGGCAGTAGCAACACGGATATCAGGGAAACCCCTCCTTCTCCCGTGTCTCCGTCGACCGTCATACTCCAACTGACGTGGTTTACGTGGATTTCTCAAAAGCATTCGACCGGGTCAATCACGCACTGCTGTTGAGTAAACTGCCGAGTTTGGGGATCGACCAGCAAACAATCTGTTGGCTAAGTACCAACCTGTCTGGCCGCATCCACCGAGTTCGTGTAAACGGCGCACTCTCCAGCGCTCTGGCTGTAACGACCGTGGTGCACCAGGGATCCATCCTCGGGCCCCTGCTGTTCAATTTGTTCATCAACGACCTCCCATCCTGTATCAGCAGCCACATACTGCTTTATGCGGACGACGCTAAGATATGGCGACCTATCCGCAGGCCAAGTGATCAGGCACTTCTCCAGACCGATATCGATGCTGCTTATTCTTGGGCCTCGAAAAATTCGCTCCCGTTTAACATCGACAAGTGCAAAGTCATGCACATTGGGCAAGGTGTGGCTAATCCGTACAATATCGGCGGTGTGCATCTTAAAGCCACATCCCAGGAACGCGACCTGGGGACCATAATATCCACCGACCTGAGCCCGAGCGCCAATGTAGCTACACTGGCGCGAAAGGCTAGCGTCCGCCTGGCCCTCCTTGGACGTGCACTAGGGCCTTTCACTAAAGAGACATTTGTCCGTCTCTATAGCACTTTAGTACGTCCGCTGCTGGAGTACAACATACTTGTCCAGCCGCCGTACCTGAAGAAGGACGAGGCCATGCTGGAAACTGTACAGCGCAGAGCCACTAAGAGAGTGGATGGACTATCCCACTCCTCGTATGAGGAGCGTCTGGCGGCCCTTAACCTCTTCCCGTTGAAATATCGCAGGCTTCGTGGCGACCTTATCTTAGCTTATTCCGTCCTGACTAATAACAGACACCCAAACGCAGGATTGCCGGTCCTCGCCCCTACAGATCATCTTCGAGGGCACTCACTCAAACTGATGACTCGTAGCAGTCGCCTTCTGTGCCGAAGAAACAGTTTCAGTGTGCGTACTGCCTTCGCTTGGAACGCCCTCCCCGAGGCTGTTGTCTCAGCGCCCAATACGGAGGCCTTCAAACAGCGCCTAGACGCTTGGCTCTTACCTCGCTGGTTTTCCACGTTGCTAAGATCTGGCCATTTGCCAAGTTAACACGCGGCGCTTCCATCATTTTGCTTCTATCCAACTTTGCCGAATTTACCTACACCACTCTCTTGTTCCAGGTCTCCACGTTCCCACAGTCAACTCGCTGAATTCTTGTGCTGAACACCACTACTGCGTCGAGACCCACAACTTCTGGTACCTACCGACGAGATCAGGAAATTGCCGTAAGATAACGAGGCAGAACCACCGAAAAGCTACGCTTAATCGTTCTGCGCAAACCCGTGAAACCCGTGAAACCGCCTGTTCTGTGGATATAGCCATGGCTCCCCAAAATGGAAACCATGACAATGACACAAATGCATTTACCCTCGTTCGTAAAATTCAACACGAAAGAGTAATGGGCTCAGCAATCAGCATCCTGTAACGGTGTAGCACTTTGTATACCGTAAAATAGCAACTTACAGTTTCCCAGGAACGTTGCTACGCCTGCCATGAACACAGGGATACTGTACGTACCGGTACGGGTACTCATTAGGCAACCCCGTCCACTTTTGCCGTTCATAATGCTGTGGAATCACAGCCGTATGCTTGCAACGAGCTGCGGCAGTTGCAAATTTCTTTACATCGGACTCAACCTCACCAAGTTTCTGATAATAGTACGCATTAAAAGGCAGAATCTTTCAGATTCATCCACCATGATGACAGTTACAAATGTGGCGCCAAGTGATTTCCAATACTCCTGTAGTCTATCACAACAACTAACTATGAGAACTACATTAACCGCCTTCAATACAAAACATACACCAGGTTAACATGTGTATACTATATATATATGCAAACCGCCATTTCATGGCAACCTCTCCAGTTGGCCTAGCATACCTACGGAACCGAACCCGTGGCTAGGCAAATCTCAAATGTGAGAGTCCCGGTCCGACAGGAATCAGTCTATCTCATGCACCCAGAAATTCAGACAGTTTAAAGTGTGGTTAATCTGATAGCAAGATTGGACAATGTGTCTCTGGTGGAAAGTTGCATGTACGGTATACCTGCCCGCATCGGAATTCCAAATGTCATCATTATGGGAAAGTTGGACATATTCGTAGTGTTTGTCGCCAGTTCAGACGTTTTAATGTTGCGCAACAAGTTGAAGATTCCACAGAGAACTTGCCCGTCGATTTTCATTCGCTGACATTGGCTGTCAATACGAGTGGCCATTTATACAACACTTTACGTTTCGGAAATGGCATGTCACATCGTTTCATTGTAGACACCGGTAGCGTAGCGTCTCTTATTTCTAAAACGAGTCTCGATCATCTGTACCCTGACGCTCAGCTTGATTCTACACTCATCACTATTAAAAGTGTTACTGGTCATACCATTCCGGTGATAGGATGTTGTACGTTACCAGTGCTAGATAAGTATTTGAAACCTGTCGAGTGTAAATTTGTTGTCATTCGTCAAGGCCCGTCCATACTCGGTCTTAAACTTATGCAGGCACTTGAAATAAGTGTCAATTTTCTGTCACATACTGATACTGACACCCAAATTCGTGATTTATTACACGATTGTTCGGTTACCGTTTGGCGGAATGAGAATTCCGCCTGTTAAGTTGGAATTGGCTGGTGATCCAGTTTTCTGTAAACGACGTGTACTTCCATTTGAACTTAGAGAACCTGTTCGAAAGGTACTTATGTCTATTTGTGAATCAGGAATTCTCGTCCCAGCACAAAGTTCACGATGGGCCACACCTATTGTCACACCGTTAAAGCCGGATGGACAAACACCGAGAGTTTGTGGTGATTACCGTGTTACTCTTAATACGAAGCTGCTGCAGCGTAGTTGTGTCACGGAAGGACCTGATTCCATTCTCTCGCGTCTACACAGATCCAAGATTTTCTCCAGGCTAGACTTAAAAGATGCAAATCTGCAGATACCACGGACTGATGAGTCTAGTGAACTGACCACGATCAATACACCTTTTGGGTTGTATCGCTATAGATTTCTTCCCTTTGGTCTTAATGTGTCGCCAGCCATATTCCATGATGTGATGAACTCCATTGTGAAAGATCTGAAGGATGTTGAGGTCTATCAAGACGATGTTTTTGTACATGCTATTAACAAACCGACACATGACTACCGATTACTGGCATTTTTAACTCGCTTCAAGGATGCTAATGTGAGTATCAATCCTAAGAAGTGCTTAATTGGTGTCCATGAAATCAGTTGTCTTGGTTATCAGGTTACATCTGAAGGATTCAAACCAGATCCTGATCGGATAAAACCATTGGTTGATGTGAAGTTCCCCACCAATGTTCATGAGCTTCGATAACCGATGGGCGCTTTACAGTACTATTCCAAATTTATTCCTGGTTTTGCATCTATTGCTGATCCTTTATTCATCTTGTTGAATGTCAAGAGTTTTGTTTGGTTAGGCAGACATGAACATGTTCTTCGGAAGCTTTTAAAAATTCTTGCATCTGGTTGTGTTCTTCACACCTTTTCTCCTAAATTACCTACTTTGCTTTGCACAGACGCTTCACCCACTGGTACTGGGGCTGTGCTAGAGCAGAATGGGCACCCCGTTCTGTGTATTTTCCGTCGACTAAGCAATGCTGAAAAAGGATATGCTCAGACTCATCGAGAGGCTTTGGCTGTATACTGGGCAGTCACTAGACTTCACAAATACTTGTTTGGCCTCAGATTTACCATTGTGACAGATCATGAAGCTCTGAAGTTCAATTACAATCCTTCCAGTTCTTTAGCTATGTCTTCAGCAGCCATGGTCCAAAGGTGGAGTGTTGCCCTTAGTGCGTATAACTATGTGGTCGAGCACAGCAGTGCGAAGCTCATTCCTCACGTCGACTACTTATCACGTACTCCAACGATATTTGAAACCGATTCTGAAATGAGTTGTTTACTCACCCAGCCGCTTCCAATCTCTCGTTCTGCCCTTATCAATTATACTATAAGGTATTATGGGTCATTGATTTCTGCAGTCAAACGTGGTTGGTCGGTTTCTCTCAAACGGAAGTTCCCACAATTTTATGTGCGTCGTGATGAATTGTGTGTTACACCTGATGGATTACTATGTGTACATGACCGCATTGTTATCCCGCCGACTTTGAGATCAGCTATTCTAACGGATTTACATTCCGGTCATCTTGGTGTTGAAAAGATGAAGTCTTTAGCTAGATGCTTGTGCTGGTGGCCTGAATTAAATGCAGCTATTCGACGAACTGCTTCTGATTGCCCGAACTGTAAACACAAAATTTTACGGCAACCGACAAAGTGGACACCATGGCCGATGACCTGCGAGCCCTGGCAAAGGGTACATATGGATTACTGTGGACCATTTCTGCAGAAGTGCCATGCTCTTGTGGTGGTGGATTCTTATTCAAAGTGGCCGGAGGTATTCCTGACTGATAAACCAAATTCAGCTTTTACTGTCCGTGCCTTGAGAAAAGTGTTCAGTAGAGAAGGAGTCCCATTAGCTGTGGTAAGTGACAATGGTTCGCACTTTTCGGCTTCAGAGGTTACTAATTGGCTACAGAGCCTTGGGTGTCGCCACCGTTTTACTGCTCCACGACATCCATATTCTAATGGCCTAGCGGAAAACTTTGTTGCAACCTTAAAACGTGCTTTTACCTCCTGTGCTCTTACTTCTTTTGATGAACTTGATCGTTGTGTTGATAACTTCCTTCTTCAATTCCGTAATTGCATGCATTCCTCTACTGGAGATACACCTGCTAAACTTTGTAAATCCAGACAATTGAGGTTAAACATGCTTGGCTTTGGGACTGCTGAAGTATCTTATTTCAGAGGCAATGATTTACGTCCCTCTTCTGTTATCATTGGTAACAACATTAGAAACCGCATGGTTAGAATTTTGGATCTTGATGATTGTTCTGTACACAGACGGCATGTTGACCAGATACGATACAAGGATTCCGGTCAGTTGTCATTCGATTCAGTGTGCACTGAAAATACTAATGTCGATTCAGTTACAGATCTTCATGAGTATTCTGAGCAAAATCAGCCTCCAAGAAAATCTGCCAGATTGCAACAGAAACCACAGCTGAAGTACAGAAACCTGGAGTTGCATTCAAGCTGCAGAGGATGTGATAATTATACAAACAATACACAGTGATTTTTTATTGTTATTCCTTTCACCTTTTTGATGTAGAGTACACACCCGCGAAATTCGAATTCCAGTTCTGGTGTTCTTATTCCGAGTCGTGACTAGTTTGGGTGGAGTTCAATTATTTTCCGATTCAGAACATCATAAATAGGTAGGTTACGCATTTCCTGAATAATATAATCCGGTTATTACGAATAATACTATGGAATATTTATCAGGCGCAGGATATGCAGGCTATAGAAGCCTAATGAATCACAGGATGGCAAACGATGAAGGAAGGAAATCACTTAACGTGGCTAGTATCTTTCCATACAAATATCTGACATATATACTCAGGACTATACATAGCTCTTTGTTCCTGCGAACGTGACGAGTGCATAATAAGACCTTCTGAATGCCACAAAAGTGGCATCGGTGTTCGCACTCAACCGGACTCCCTTGTCGGCCGCGGTTGGTTGCATGATCGATGCATGGAAAAGTACCATAGGTTCTCTAGCATTGGTGTCATAAAGACCATAAACAAGTATCCAAATTTGGCTTCACTGCGGTAAAGGAATGGCGCTTAAGGAGCCTATGTATGTTCCACAGGAAAACCTACTTGTGGCCTAATGCGACACTTCTGTTCTCGGCTCCACGAGTCTACGTAAACGGCCTTCACTTAGTCTAAGTGCGTCCCATGACATTTGCATCAATGTGAGCACCAGTGATGCCTCACGTACTTGTTGTACATGCTTTGAAGGCTTGTTTTTAGTAATGTTAGTTTGGTCGCAGAGCATTGGTGTCCATATCGGCACTAGCATATCCGCAGTGGACGGATCCATAGACCCTAAATACAAGCGGTTACTAAGCCCATAATGGTCCCGCAGCGGTAGTATAGTAACATCGCTAACGAATCAAATAAGACTATTCTGCACAACCCCAGGAATAGGTTTAACATTGTCCATGGCAGCGGCATTAAGTTTGTCACTAGGGAATTGGCAACGGTTGGTCTCACACGTCTTCATGACTGATACTAAATAAGTTTATGTAGGTCTCACGGGGGGTGGCATCAAGATCGGCACGAAGGAGGACTCCGCTATAGACACAGCGCTTCCGTTAGCAGTGGTTATTAAATGCATATAGGTCGCATCGCAGGCAGTATTATCTCTAGCAGGGAAGCCACCGAGGTAGCCTTGGGCAGTGCGACTAAAAGAACGCAAATGAATAGACTTTGATAACGCTACTGATGAAGTTGAACGGTGTCACATGGCTTTTCATTAAATAGATAAATGAATAAATAGTTTCTTCTCAAATTTATAGTGACACACCAAATGAGGCCTGCTCAAGGTTTACAGGCAGTTGTGTTTCACAACGGTAATTTGGGTTCAGTTGTGCGTAGAGCGAACCTTCAAGACAATATAGGTACAGTGAAATGGTACATGTAGACGGAGAGTATCATATTCTTCACGTGTCGAGAAAAGTTGAAATATGACTGTAGTCGACTTTCCAGTATGTAGTTGTGAGCAGTGACACTATTCAGTGGCGAGTCACATCTGCCGCGTCGCAGTGTTGCAAACAGACACTTGTTGCTTTCCATAGGGAGAACGCTTGTCAGGCGAAAACCCACCACGTCCTGCAACACTGCCGTAAATCATTTTGAACATTAAAGTATAACTGGCAAAGCCGCTTAAGGACTGATTTCATATTCGGTTATTCGCAGTCAAATGGCTTCCAAGTTCCACTGTTGGCTGGACAGATAGGCTGCGACGTAGTCGCAGCACCGTCACTCCGCAAAACCTAGTGCGCAATAAATAGTTTCCTGTCATTTTATGGCATGATTCCCGGCTATCTTTGTGGCTTTGCAGTTTTGTTCAATTCTATGCAGATGTGATATTGCATTTGTTTAAATGTGCCAGAAGTCAGATACGCACCGTTACCCTGCAAAACCTAGTGCGCAATAAATAGTATATGGTGATTTTATGGCATTATTCCCGGCTATCTTTCTGCCTTTGCAGTTTTATTTAAATCTCTGCAAATGTGTTAATGCAATTATTTAAATGTGTCGGAAACTTGATACGCGGTAGAAACAGTATTTTTGACATCGTACGCTGTAACGAAATCGAAACCGCAATGGGTCGTTTTAAAGACTACTTAAATGAGCTCTTTCCTTTCTCTTTCATTTGCAGATTCTCGAGAAACCGCAGATATATGAAAACGTGCGAAGGCACTTTACCGACCCAAAAACTCTGACATTCCTTTTTTTGTTTTGATTGTCTTATCAAGGTCCTGTACACTCCTCTGTTTTTCCTGTTGTGGATAAACGTGCTTCCTCCGTGTCTGCTCGTTTTGCCTGTGTCACGCTTGCGTATTGCGATTCCGTGAGTGCCCGGTTGCTGTGTGTGCTTCTCGCGTCGTGTGTCCGCTGTGATTGACCGTGCTGCTTTCTACCGCCGTTGATTCGTTCAGTGCCAGTTTTCCAGCTCCCGCCGGTACCCCATTCCAGGAACTCCGCTACATTTGGTGTCAGAGGTGAGATCGCAATGGAGAAGGAAAAAGACAGCCCCCCAAAAATGAAATCGCATCTTCGTGTTGTTACCCAGGATTTTTCGGATTTTCGACCTGTGCCGAGGCAACCTTCAGTATTTCGGCCTGGGGATGATTGTGACAATTGGGAGTTCCATGTATCCTTATACCTTTCCAGTTTTCCCGAAAAGCACGTGGGCCCTTACGTTCTCAGTTTTTTGAGCGAGGAAGGCACACGCCTCTTCCGCGCAACTGGAATCCCTCCAACGGCGCCAGCTTCAGAAATATGGGAATCACTGCGCAGACTGTTTCGGAAACAGGAAGCCGCAGTCCTGTATAGACAGAAATTCGCTGCTTGTACCCAACAGTCGGGAGTAACGGTCGAAGCGTTCGCGCGCTCACTTCAGGAGCTCTCCTTGAGAGCCTTTCCCGATCTCTCCAACGCCGAGCGGGATAAGTGGCTGGCTGAGCGTTTTTGCACCGGGTTGCACGACAGGTCCCTACGTCACCAACTAGCTGGGATGCTGCCCTGCAGTTTCACGGATGCCATGAACAAGGCACGGTTTCACGAGTCCCTGGATTCAATGGACGATCACGACGCGTATGGACAAGCCACTCTGTGTTCCGCACTGAGAAACGTGTCCATTTCCGACAGCAGAGCATCTAACTTCAACTCCACTCCGTCCAGGCGCGATTGCTGGTACTGCCGTCGCTTTGGAAATCGTGCGCAATTTTGCGGACATAACCCACTGATCAAGCCGGGACGTTCGCAAGGTAAGTCACGTCTTCATCCATCCGGCTTCCTTGCGTCCACTTTTGTTCGTAATGCTCCGTTTCGACCTTTAACCACCGTTGGCTGCCTCAATGGTTTTAACCTCCAGTTCTTACTTGACACCGGTGCGTCATGTTCGTTGTTGCGTCTAGAAATAGCCGACCGCCTCGGGGGTCACCGCGCCACTACTCAGAGAAGGCCACGAGTGTTAACGGCCAACGGGGCTGAGTTGCCCGTCGAATTCGCAGTGTTGGCTCAAGTCCAACTGGAACATGTTACTACAGTACACGAGTTTCTAGTTTGTCGTAACCTAAGTTGAGACGCCATCCTAGGGATGGATGTTTGGCTAAGCATGGAAGCTTGCTGCAGCTTGGTACCGCGAATCTATTACCAAAGTCCACTCCTGTCAACACGCAGCTGTGCCACTCACGGGGAGTTTGCACAGTTTTAGAAGCCACCTAGAAACCATCACAGTTCGAAACTGATGTCATTGAGCCTTTGCGTAACCACAGTGGTATTTCCCCAGACTCAAAAGCCTCACTTCTCTCTATGCTGCGTAATTATGAGGATCTGTGTTGCGACACTCAACTTGGGCGCACCAACGTCATCCAACACGAAATTGATACAGGGAGTCAGCATCCTATTCGCCAGCGGGCGCGAAGGGTGCCCATTCATTACGAAGCCTAGCTAGATCGCATGATCCAGGAGATGCTTGATATGCGCGTTATTCGCCCATCAACATCGCCTTGGTCGTCTCCTATCGTACTCGTGAAGAAGAAGGATGGTTCTCTACGACTTTGTGTAGATTACCGAAAGCTAAACGAAGTCACCCGTAAAGACCCCTTCCCCCTCCCTCGCATTGACGCCACATTTGATGCTCTTCATGGTGCGCGATGGTTTACTACTCTCGATTTGGCCGCCGGGTATGGGCAAGTGAAGGTCCGTCCGTCCGATAGGGAGAAAACCGCGTTCATTGTACCACCCGGGCTGTATGAATTCGAGACCATGCCCTTCGGGTTGGCT